>VZTV01008785.1:10290-38535 GCA_013400875.1 Anhinga rufa
AAATCGCACGCCCCACGTCTGCATTGAGGCAGGCAGACTGCCCGGCTCATGCCCGCGATGACTGTAGAGCTGACAATCTCCTCTCCTCGACCCCCCCCAACACACCCCTCTGCTCAATGGCAGCACTGCTGCCTCTCACACCGGACTCTATTTGCGATATGTGCTAATTTACTAGCTATATGCCCTTGGATTTTAAAATGAACTCATCAGTCAATGTTTCTAGTACCGATGCTCCCTCTCTCTCCCTCACACACACCCTCCACTGCAGACATGTTACTCATTCTCCAAGCATTTCCTCTCCGAATGTCCGTCAGACGCATATACACTTCATTGATCAAACCAAATCCCTTGATAACAATAAATAATAATACAGACAGTTAACATCAGCGGGGAGTGGAGCCCGGGGAGGGGGGGGGGGAGACAAAGATGACGACTAAATCTGCATTGTGCTTTATGAGGCTGATCCCTGCATTTTCCAGAGATGCGCTACACAATGCGGAGCGCAGGTATGGCCCCGAAAGCAGAGCACGCACCTCGCCATGTGGGGCCTTACCTGAGACCCCACGTCTGCCCGGAGCCGTGGGGCTGGGAGGTGGGGCTGTTAATGCCTAATACCTGGCTCTGCACAGGCTTGAAAGGGTGCTGCCTGTGGGAACAGAAGGTGGTACTTGCTATAAAGGAGAGGAAGAACCTAGCACAAAATACAGAAATAAATAAAGAAGGCAGTTTCTTTGTTACGCTGCGCACTGCACGGATGCTTAGGATTTAAAGGTATCTGGGTATCCACAGATCCTGATGGGTGCGTAGTGGGATTTTCAGAAACACCTTTTTAGCTTCCACTGAAATCTGCTTCCTTTGTATCGAAGACAGAGAGTACCTATGCAAGAAACCAGGTTAGGAAGACGGTTTATTAAATATCCCTCTGTTACACGTCCCGGGTATTTCAAGGGCTTTAGGGCTTCTGTGGCTTTATTTCCTAGTTCTCTGGGGCTAAAATGGGGGAGGCAGGAGAAGCTGCCTCTTGGGATTTTGGCTAGTTAGACATCTTATGTGGGTCTGGCAAAGAGAAAGTGACTGCAGTGTAAGTGTTCGGGAAGTTGGAGAGGGTGGGGCTATCTAGAAATCTTTGACTCACTGGGGTAACTCCCTGAACACAGGAGTTATTACTCAAAGCAAGCTACATTTTATGAGCAGCAGCCTTAGAATGAAATTCTGCATGCATGCAGAGTTTGAAGCAACTAAAATAAACATATGGAAATACATATACAATACACAATTAAATTATTGGGTGCAATGCAGAAGTCCCTGGTGATAGAAGAGGTGGGATTACGCAGCAAGTTCAGTCCAGGAATCCATGGATACAAATTTTCTTATTTATACCAACATAATCCTGATCGACATCACCTAGATAGGGGAAGAATCAAACCCCGTGTACTGAAGGATCTAATCTTTGGGAAAAGTAGACTGGATTAGAGAGACTGTATCTGCCAACCATCCTTTCGCTCCCCTTACAGATTCCCTCACCATCACAGCAGCGTGCAACATTTTGCCATCACACAGAACAATTTACATCCACTGTCTTTTTTGTGTTCCGTTATCTTCCTTCCAAAAAAAAATGTTTGATTTTTTTTTTTTAAGTTTTGCTGCAAACACATAATTTCTTTATACAATTTAACCAAGTCTTTGGAGGATACTTATTTCAAGCAGTTAACACCTGACCCCAATTTTTGTGGGTAATTAGTGAGCTAGATAACCACACAAAGTGGGTAATTATTTAGTACCCAAGGGTACTGTACAAGAGGGTAGAGGCTGGCAATGTTAACAAAAGCACATCTCTAATTATTGTATCTATACTGGTGATGTTTTAAGAATAGTTACTCCATCTAATGATCCATGATAAATCAGTAAACTGTTTTGCTTCCCTGTGCATATAGGCGTAGTCTAACCAGGGACAGCGTGTGAGGGCGAAGCAATTGAAGCCCCAACTTTGGAACGTGCACAGGCCCCAGGAGAAGCGAGAGGCGTCCACCTGGAGAAGGTACTAAGACTGGAAGTGTCTGCTCTAGAACAGCAGTGGCAGAGCCTAATAGCCATCACTAATAGCTAACAGGTTGGTCGAGACGACTTGAAAAGCCATGTAGGAGGAAGCCTGTAGACTGTGCCTCAGGGTCCACTTCTTGCTTAGGTAACGTGGCCCGGCTGATGGATCTTTGTATACAACAATAACCCTAATCAACGTTTTAACTGAGTTCAGTTTTGCTTATTGAAAATCACTTTGAAAGCTGTACAAATAAGGCGTTTTGTGTTTGTGGAAGGTCAGGGCCGAAATGCAAGAGAGTAGCACTGGGGTAAAAAAATATTGTATTTGATGAATTTCAATTATCTGCCATCTCCAATATTTACGTTGCAGAAACCACATTTCTCCCGTGGAAAATATTACGTCCTCAGTAGATTTTTTTCACAAATTTAAGAAGAAGGAAGAAATGGGAACTATTTTGAAACAGAAACTAAGTAAGAAAGATTCAACTACCAAAAAAAAAGGGGTTTGATCATCAGAACCATGTGAAAAGAAGTGTTATGCTGGAAACAGATCCATAATCTTAAACACAGTGGTCACTATCTACTGACCACTGTTTGCAGCATTACACACACACTTAAGGACATCTTCAAACCAAGACATTACGCTCAATGGAAAAGCACTTTCCTTTTTTAATTGCTTTTATGTATCATCACTAACATCTGGACACTTCATTTACTAGAGTCCAGTAACCTTGTTTTTCAGAGACTCAAATGCCAAAACCTAAGGGCCTCCAGGCTGGCACAAAAAAAATAGAGGTGTCATTCTCTTTTGATCATAGCCATGTATTTAACTTAGCTTGCTGCTTTGGGATCATTCAAGCCAGGCACTACAGAAGAAAACACAAATGGCAACATCATCTGGCACTGTGACCACCAGGCATTTGAAATTTAAACAGAGAAAGTTTGAGGGGTTCTGGTTTTTTGTTTTGAGTGAGATAAGTGCAACTGAAAGAGGCCTGAAAAATTGTTCCCATATTTAAAAAGGGGCCAAGTCACTGCAGTCCACTTAGTCCTGAGCATGCCTGTTCATATTACCAATGCAAACAGGTTAAGAAGGGAAAAAACCCAAATGCCAGCATGGGGATAAGTTCAGAGCAGCTGTGAGGTAGGCACTTGTCCACTCTGAAGAGCACCAGAAGACTGAAGCTTCTTTCCTGTGCTACACACCATTTAACAATCCAGCAACTTAGTTTGGCTGCTACCATACTGAGGTGGGTATAAATAAATTGGTATCCCCTTCACTAATCCTCTTAGGAACCTGGTTTGCAGGAAAAGTTCTTGCAGAGATGGAGTGAGAGGAAGTTTGCAGAGAGAAGCTGGAAAACAGAAAGGAAGAATGAATTTAATGATGGACACAGGTTCAAAGGAAGAAGAGACCTTGGTAGGTACACAGTAACAGCAGAAAGCTGAGTAAAAACAAACTATTACTGTTTTTTCTGAGACCATTTGGAATTAGTCATGCAAAGGAGAAGACACATAGGAGAAGGGATGCTCAGTCATAGAGGGTGCTTTAGGGACTTAAGCATTAACTATAAAACCTTAAGGCCTCTTTGAGACAAGTCAGTAACTTCACTCTAGACAAACTATACAGAGATAATTTAGGAAATATCTTTAAAATAACAGTTCTATCTCAGCAATATGGACAACATATACGGTAATATATGAGAATAGTTTACAAATCAATAAAATGTCTTCAGTGGAGGAAAAAATATTTACTAATACAAGCAAAGAATTCCAATGATCTGAGGAAAGGTACATATTCATAGTGTGGGGCCCATCCATGAAAAGCAAAGCTGGGCAAAGGGGTCATGATTTGGGCATTACCAGAACAGCGCTCTACCAAGTGAGGAGTTTGAGAACCAAAAGCTACTAATTTGAACCTCACCGCTTTGTATACCATTGTCCAATTCCACATCAAGTCAGCGATAGTCATTCCACCTCTTCCTACCTTGCTTCCCCATAATACAGAACCATCATGACAACGCTTACCATGTCCTTGGAGTGTTTTGAAGTCCTTGGAACAAAGCGGCTATGTCCAGATTACTTTTGTTATCCTCATTTGATAGCCTGTTAGTCAACAGAGAGGATATATCGAGTGTAGTTGAAGATCATGTAAATTCCCTTTCATCACCAACAATTCCTTTTAACCTGACTCACCCACCAACTTTTACCTCCAAACCCAACAAGGCGTATGTTAGCAAATTACCTCAACCAAGCACTATCCTGACAGCAACACAGCTTAAAAAGGGTGGTTGTATTTTCTCTCCATCCCCCAATTCTGCTAACAGAACTCCACGGAGAGTTAACAATCTGCCCTTACCTGTGAGTTCTCCTGTACATACCGGATTTAACCGAACTCTGAAACTCAAAGTGAAATTCAAATTTATGTGCATGAAGTCACGCAAAAAAGTATTACATCTGCTCTTGCATGATTTGCCATTTCCATAACACATAAAGCACCTGAAAACCCTCATATTTCACATGGCTTCAGGTCCACCAGAAGTTTCAAATAAAACTTGATTCACTTAAAACATGAGGAAAGCTCCAAGAACCTCACTAAAATTTCAGATAAATCTAAACTGTTTTGAGCTAGTGACATAATTTTTTAAGATCTGAGGCTTCATACTGAAAGTCTGACAAATTTTGAAGAATTTCAGTTACTAAGTGATGGAGATAAATGAACATGTTAGCCTACAAGGTTGGTACAAAAACTTTCTGTCTGGTCAACATTTAATGCTTTTTTAAAATTTACTTGAAATTTCAACAGAATCATTGCATGAAAAAATGAGGTCCCTTAATCAACTCTTGCTTTCTTTTCCTGAAAAAGCCAGTAAAAATAATACATGTTGAGGCTGTTCAAACAGAATCTGAACTGCTGAACCTAGATTCAACTTCAGAAACATGCATAAAGTTTAGGGACATTTTGGAAATCTGACCAGGCAGGAAAAGTAGAAAATTAAATTAAAATTAGAAATCCACAAGACTAAGAGCAGAGCTAGAATGAATTCTATTTCAATAGGCAAGAAGTGCTAGGGTCACTCTGTAAAAGAGAGATTGTAATTCAGTGACTGGAGGGCAGAGCCTGCTGCCTGCAGTCCCCAGATCTATTCCCATCTCCCTCCATGAATTCACTGTGGACCCTTGGTCCTGCAGTGTATTTCCAATTCTCCCCTACATAAAAACAACATAAAGAGGTGACAAAAACTATGGCACATAAGAAAGGAGTTGTGGCTCTGAACCTTAACTAAAGTTTGTAAAGGCCCCTGAGAGATTACGGGGACCTGAAGAACCTCAAAACACGGTCATCCTTAAATATCCCCCAGACCCTCCGTCAGACTCTTAGCCCTTGTCACCGGCACTGACTTTCTTTTCAGAGACAGGGCGGAATTATTTAAAAGATAAAACAAAAAAAAGAAATGTTTTTCAGGTTTTCTAGTACTCCAGCTACAGCCTGCAGTTAACACAATTTGAAAAAAAAATTAAACAACACACGAGGGCATATTTCTCTCAAGGGAAAAATACTTGTCTCGGCCACTGCTTAAGAATTAAACCAAAAGACGGGACACCAAAATATCTTCTACAGTGGGTTGGTGGGCCCAAGCCACCTATCCCTGCCCAGGGACAGGGCAGAAGCTGGCACAGAACCAGCCACAGGAATCCGGAATCGGTGGTGATGACAGTGGTGAGAATCCAGAAGACCTGTTCCTATTCCCAGTCCTGCTGCCTGATGTGCTAAGTGGCTTGGGCAAGTCTCTCCATCTCTTTGTGTTTCTTCTTCTGCCCGCCTTATCTATTTCGACTGCAGGCTCCTGGGGACATGGAGTCACATCTCACAGGGTATCTACATGATGCCAAGCCATTTAGATATTGCTGTCAAAGAAATAACAGACTCGGGCACTTTAATAGAGGGGAAATCTGATCGCAAGTCTAGTCGCCCTTACCTCTTGTGAAACCAGGCACAGAGGTCTTAATATACAGTAACTTCTTTTCAGTTGCTTCACTGGTGTTGAGAGTGTATTAAAAATTAGAAAGCTACATATCAAGAGGCATGTGACAGACAGGATGAATGTCAGAACACGAGGAAGACGCGGCAACCTCTGGGGACTTACGTTTGGCCCATCAGACGCTGCTCAGGCTCTGCGTGCCAGAAATAGCGGCAGGACGCAAGCGCAGCAGCCAGTCTCCCCGCTCCTGGTGCCGGTCCATACTTCTGCATCACTTAACGTTGTAGTGCAGGCTCTAGTACACCCTAAACTTAAGTTTAGTTGTTTTTATAATGCAAGAAGACAGTGTAACATTTTTATGAGATACAAAATGAAGAAAACAAACAGAACAATCGGAATGTCAGATTACTTATTATTATAATAAATTACATTATTTAATTAGGATTTTTTAAGTGTAGTGATAACCTTTTCAAGTTGATTTTCTTTGTATAAAAGTGGTATTAGATTGTAAATTTTTACAGTTTTAACTTCACACAGCTAATGAATATATATATATATATGTTAGCATGGAGGTAGTCCATATGAAACATTTCTTCGTAGACATGTACAGTATGCTTACTTGCAATTCCAATATGACACACAGCGTGACTGTCTGAACAATTCACATGTGATCGGTTCCTCTGTCTTTACAATACTCCTTATGAGGAACAAGGACCTCTATTTTATAGACAGTGAATAAAACCAAAGAAAAATAAGTGACTCATCTGAGATCCCAAAGGGAGTGTGTAGCAGAATTTCAGGGTCTGCACCAATGGCTTAATAAAAAAAAAACATAAAATTGTTCCACTATGACAGTAGAGGCTGTGCACAGCCTTCACCCCATCAATAATAAGACAGGCCCCATGAGCTGAATACAAACAAGAATCCCTCACAGTGGAGACAATTTTAAAATTACAAAGCTATTTCACCTGGTATGTCAGAGAAATCTGAACTCATGTTTCCCAGAAACAACTCCTGCCAGTCACGACGGTAAGCGCCATTCCCTGGGTGCCTGTGACCGCAGGGAACCACGATTCTGACCCTGGTGCACAGAGAAACCCCTCCCAAACTAGCCTACACCTGGGATGATTCAGTAGCAGCACTTAATTCTTATGATTTGACACGCACTGGTGGCCCCATGCTTCATGCTAGAACGGGCTGTCCACATGGAGCCAACTGCAGCAGCAGGTCCCAACTCATTATTTGATCACTTTCCTGCTTAATTGCCATTTTTAATTACTTGCAACAGCAAAAAGTCAATCTAGCAATGGAAATCCATTCTTTGAACAACTTCTGCCTTTTTTCTTAGATGCAAACTATTGCTATACAAGACATTCCTGATTAAGACGGGGCCCTCATGGGAAAGCCACTGCCTGTCTACTGATTTCATTTCCTACGTCTTCTCTTCTTCAACTGACAATTCAAGTCCCTAAAAAGTAAGGGCAAAAGATTCCTTATTTTATAGTTACAAGATGACAGTGTTTTTTCCCTTGCTATTTTCTTTCAGGAAGATATATTAGCACTACATTTGCTCCTTCATGCAGTGGGATTTCTTAAATAAAAACGTATGTTATATATGTATGGACTTGGAACCAGAGCTGCATTAGCCTATTAACTATCCACATTTGCTTCAGACTTGGCCAGCCACCTAGAAAACCTGCCAAGACCTTTCTGGCAGCCTTTTCCCAACAGTTCCAGGAAAACATGGAATATTCAAAGAATTTTAGGGCCTCCCGGCTTCGTTTGTCACCACTCTCCTTGCCCACTTAAAACTAAATCACAGGCAAATTGCTCTAATGCCCTATTAAGGATTTAAAAATGGCCTTCTCCACAGTAGGGTATCTGAGGACAAATCTGCATTAATATATAATGCAAAGCCTGCATCAATATGTAATGCAATGTGGCGTGAGGCCGACCAAGGGCTTCGCAACGAGTAAGGGAGCTGCTTTACAAACTTTGAACTTCCCAAGTGAATTCTGTCCTGTTCAGAGTTTTTAAAGCTCCGTCAGATACCCAGGCAAAGGAGAGATTAATTTGGTCTTCGTTGTTACCCTAGCAAATTACCTTTGAGGTTTCAGGCAAACAAAAATGTGAACAGTTACATCAGAACTCACCATCTTTATGGGTCTCAAGGCACAGCTTGGGTAATGCTGTTAAAGATATGCTTCAGTCCCATTGCCTAGAGCATGTCGTAGGCTAATTTACAGACTTCGAGATGACCAACCAACATGATTCTATAACAAAGCTTCAGAGTAGGGTTCATGGAAACGGCAACTCAAAGCATTTTCTTTGCAACCTAAACCAGGATCTAACTCCTTTTTAAAGCCATGGCAGGACAAAGAGAAAAATCCTGCTGTCATTTGCATGAACTAAGTTATTACTAACCAAGAGAAAAAACTGGCCCATCTCACTTGCACAGCTTCACCCTGTTTTAGAATGCAGGAGAAGCATGCTTTAAATAATTTGAAGAGGCTTTTTTATTACACAGAAAAAGCCTCCCTGTGATTTCAGATGTCAAGTAGTCTTTCTTAATTCCTAGCACTAATTTATGGATTAAACATTTAACCCTTGAGAGTTCCTTGTTACTGAGAGTTGACAGAACTGCCCCACTGAGAACCCCCACTGAGAACTGCACTCATGGCTTCGCTGGACATTTCTAGGTGCCCCTCAGAACCTCTTGACTCAGTGCTGGTGCAGGATCGACTCACTGCACACAGACTGTCTGTTAGGCTTTCACCTTGCATCCTATTAGTCTAAAAAATTATCACACACTTCTCTCTGCTCCAGATAACCTTTCCTGACTCTTCAACTCATTAGTCACTGTTGGTTTGCTATTTGCTGCTTCACAGGCACGTGACAAATGTATATATAAATATATATAAAATGTTAGGCAGCACCAAGACAGAATGTCTTATGAGATCTCCACCTCTTCTAAAATACACAGCAGTCAGCTGGTGTGCATTCCTCCTGAGAGGCTGTATGCACCACGTAATGAGATTGTGGATACGTATTTTGCAACTGAGAATTGCCCCTCTGTTGGAATACAAACAAAACACAGCATCACAGAACCCCTCACACTAGCGATTCCACCAGCAGGGTATGGATATCCTCCTCTCTTATTGAAGAAGGAAGAGACTACAGTTCTTTAATTCTGAGGCAAAGTCCCAAGTAGTCACTTTATTAAACGCAGCCACCAACACAGGGCCCTTGTGGATTTATTACAGCACCATGGTTACAGATTGCGGACCAGTGACTTCTATCCTAGAACCCTACAGACATGATTCAGCAGTCTAACTACATCATTACTAACATAGTAAGTAGTGGACACTGATTTTATTTTTTCCACTAAGACCTACGCTGTTCAACTTCTCATTCAATAACCATTCTCATACAAATGAAGGGAAACATGTGACTGAAATATATTATGGCCCTCATAAAATAAATACTCCTGTCACATTTCAAAAGCTATTCAAAAGGGCAATTTCCAAAATTAACTCAAACCACAAGATCTGTAGCAGAGAGCAATTGTGTCTTGCCTTCTTCCCTTTCTATTTCCTTCCTGTTTTTCCTTCTCTTCATCATTTTTTTTTCTTAAATCCTGTCCTGCAAATCTAACAACCTCATTTATGAAAGGAAATGGAAAGCCAAGGGGAAGCTGTGGCATCTGACAGACTGCAAACACCACTATTGCAAACCACTCTGATGCCACAACTACTATTCCTTGTCAGAAGAGAGGAGGGGCCACTTCAAACACAAGAAAAACAAACTTAAAAACAAACCCACATCAGTAGCGTTAATCCGGGAATGAGTTTGACCTGCTGTTCACAATTCCTTAAATCTCACTTAAGCCAAGGAATACAAAGGGTCTGCCTACACTCTTCAGGGAACTGACTGCAGCGACCCCAAATCTAACACCAACCTGAGCTGCTGCAACCACAAATCTCCGGCCAGTACCATTTGGAAGTGCCAGCTCAGGCGCCCGGGCAGCAGGGCCGTTGCTAGTGCAGCACCACACCTGAGGTCATCACATCCCACAGCAGTCACTGATAGCTGGAACATATCTGCATGACATGTTCTTGCATGGTGAAGAGCAGCTCTAACCTCATACTGAGAAGTGGGTGTGAAAGCAGAACCAGGTGTAACCCTCCTCACTGTTTCTGAAACTTTATTACTTCTGGTAATACCAGGGTTCCAAGAAACATATTTAATGAGGAAGGAAAAGGTCACAACGCAGGTTTAGATGCAGATCTGCGATCCAACTGACCTGGCTTTTGTACACAGCCCTTCCAATGATATGCTGCCTGGCCTTGGATAAGTCATTCACCTTCCTCAGCTTTCATTTCTGGACAGTGATCATGCAATCCTTTCTCATTGCACACGGTAACTGTAAGGAACTGGAGGTGGACCATGCCATTGGATAATTATTACTAATGCTGTTGTATTGCAGTTATTCAACATGCGAGCCCAAGTGAAGGTCAAACATCTATCAACCCTTCATTTTTATTTGTCAGTGGCAAACTATGTGCTTAATCCTTTGCAGGAGACAGATATAGACTGAGTCAGAATCCAGACTTCTCTAATATATCTTCTCCAATAGTGGCAAGTATTAGTAGCTTTGGACAATCAAGAGCTGCCCTTTCCACTAGTTTTTCCCTGGTCTTGAATTGCTGCACTTCATCCTAAACCCTGAAACATTAAGTCTAAACTCAGTTCTAAAGTTATTACAACAAATTACCATAATTCTATGTATGGTTATTAAAAACCTAATCTGTTCTAGACTTGCAAACTTTCCATTAACTTCTAAAAGCAATTACGTTCATTTTTTAATTAAATACTGGTGGAAAAGAATTGCTTTTTAAAATATTTTCAATTTGTCACCATTTAATTTCACTACATGTCTCCTTGTATTCACTTTGTAAAACTATGAGAATTTCTCAGTCTACCGCCTCATTCTTTCTCTTCTTTTCATAATAATGTCAATTTATTTTTCCTTTCTAATGGGAATGGTTCCAGTATATTAATTTCAGATATCTCGATGCTTGGGACTATTTTTGCTGGCACCTTTTTGAGCCACTCTTTCTCTCCTCAGATTTGGTAGTACAGCTCCTATGCTGCATGCCTTACTGTCTTTGGTCCCAAAAATATAGACAGTGCTCATACCAATTGCACATCAGTATTATGAAGGGGTTTATCCACTCCACATTCATAATAGGATCAAGTCCTAAAATGTTCATAAAAGCTTCCATTCATGGCTTCAGCTTTATATCTGTACTGGATCTAGGAACAACAGGCACCAAGGTCTAGTTGTCTATCAAGAATTTATCGGGGAGAAAACAAAAGAAAAAAAATTAATCTGTCTTTACCGACCATTTGCCTGACTGGTTATGGCTTTTTTGGACATTGACAGTTGCATGTGTAAAAAATGGCCCATTCACAAAAAATTCTTACACTACAATTGTTAGATGTGACATTTACACATCACTGTTAATTATAAATGACTTGATCCTGACATTTCGTGAATACATTATGAAAGCCATAATGAAACCCTATGAGCTGTGTGTCACACCTGTAACAAAGACAAGCTTAGAGAAATCACAGCCTTGTCATCAGACCTTGGCAAAGGGTGGAAGGAAAAGTGGCAGCAGGATGACTCACGCTTGAAGCGGACTTATCCTCAATGACCCAAGAGGGGCACGGGAGAACCCTGCACCACAACATTTGCTCCTCTGTGGCATGACGCAGTAGTTTGGCTACCTGAGCCTACCAGAATGTAGATGGAAAACAGAAATTAAGGCATGTATATTAGCTGTATCTACACTGCTCTCTAACAGTGCTCTTAGAAGGGGTCTGAAGTGTGGTGGGCTTTCTTCTTAAAAAAAGAAAAAGCAGTTGTACATGGAGAGGTGGCGGGCAGGAGCTAGGGAGTGGCTCCAGCAGGTATCCTGCAGCCACTGGTAAGGCCAAGGCCCCCACCTGCGGGCTGCCAGCTCTTTCCCCATAGGTAAGTGACTTCATCCTTAGCAGCAGTAGCAGCTCCCTCCTGCTTTTAAGAAAATAATTGCTTGGAATATTTCTAGCCAGTGGTATTTCATTTGCAGTACACCTCAGACAATCTTGCATCACCTAACTGGAGAGGAAGTTGTTTTCTACAAATGTGGGAAAGAAGCAGGGAGACGTGGTGGTAAGGAAGAGCCGCTGCATATAACACACAATGCAGAATTTCAATCTCTTTCCATATCTGCCCCAGAAACCTGATTCTTGAACTTATTTAACCAAGAAACAGGGCCATGACATTGCACAAAGAGGCTAATTTCACCCTATTGCATGTAAAGAAATATTTGCTCAGGGAGAATACATTTTATATTTTTAATACGTAAATCTAAATATATGCAACTGGGACTGCCTGGAGCATTAGTGGAGTTAGGGAAACTAGAAGTATTGTCTTGTTTAAAAATGAAAGGGAAAAAAAAAAAAGGTGCTTTTTCTTCCCAGATAAAACACTTTCAATCTTTCTCTGCTACGGGAAATTTCCAAACATCAGATTTCCTTTCTGTTCCAGTTTAGACTGGAAGGTTTTATCGCAAGGTTAAATCCTGGTAGCCCAACACCACATGTATATGAGTCTGTCTCTGACTGAAGTCTGAATGGATATAGGACTTATCTCAAAAACTCACGCTGGAAATGCCGAACTTCACATGGTTTCATATTTAGCCACCAAGCTATGAAAAGGGAAAAGTAAGAATGAGAAGAAAAAAGTTAGTAAAAAGAAGATGTGCTCTGGCCCCAGACTGCTCATTTCCAAAAGAAGAGTTCCAAATATTAAGCTGGTCTATACCAGCTAATTCTTTTATTTTCCAGTTACACTGGGCATTGTAATCAATATCTACATCTAATTGAAAGGACATATTTTTCCCTTATAGATTATACTTTTTGACTCTAAGACACACAAAAAGAACTTCCTTCTTCATTAATTTACAATTTCAAAAGGAGAGAGCAGCAGCATTTCTGAGGTCTGGGCTTCGAATCTGTGTAATGAAATTGTCTTATTTTTAACTGTCTGAGCAGCTTTCAAGCAGAAGCGTGTTAGAATTCATATTAATTTGTGCAGTACCCTATCATCATCATAATTTAGCTCACAAGGTTGCTGTGCTTGGAATTCCAGTTATGACATGAATTCTATACATTTTATACAGATTTATAAATGGCATCAATAGAACACTTAGGGCCTTATTCATTAAACAATGAGTCATTCTGGCATTCCATTCTATTTCATCCCGGTTCTTACAAAACTTTTATGTACAAATTTGACTGTACTTAATGCATCTGATTTAGCAGCACAAGTGTTGCAGCATAGTTTCAGCTGGGTGTGGAAATAGATGAAAGGCATTGTTTAAAAAAAAAAATCCCTCTAATGGTGAAAGTTTCTGAGTGTCAGCCAGCTTTTCAAAGGAACAGAATTCAGGAAACAGCCCTTGCCTCAGCTTTCTCACCAACACAGGATGGCCCTCTCCAAGGAGAGCTGCGAGGCGGCACAACAGAATGGTCAAAAGAGGCTTATGGGTTTGCACGCAATCAGGTGCCAATTTTGTGGATACACAGAGTTCCTCCTGTTCAGGACTGTCAGGCTGCCATCCTTCACAGGTATCACAGCCACGTGAAAATACAGAAGCAAAAGAAAATTTGCAATTGCGCGCTGCTGCAAGTATTTTCTTGCTGCCCAGCAAACCAGGAAAAAAAAGAATTCTGAATACAACACATTAGCAGTTATTCTTATTCTTGACAGATAATTTCAGTGGTACACTACAAGAGGCTTAAAGGCTTCCCTTAGTATGCAGTTTACGACTGTGGCACCAGCAAACTAATGATGATGCAGGACCACAGCATGAATTTTTCAAAATAATTTCCCTAATGACCTAGAACTTCCAGATGTACTCGTCGTGTTTTGTGTGTGTGTGTGTTTTAAATGAGAACTGAGTTGAAAATAAAAAGATTAAGCCAAAATAAGACCTGTCACCTATCTTTCAGGAGTACATCTATATTACAAATAGTGGCTAACAGTATGCCTACACAGCAAAATATAGGACCATTGTTTGGTAAATTCTAGCTTAATCTAGGCAGAGCACATAAAAATAGCAGTGAAGTCATGATGGTATGGGTTTTAGCATGCTCTAGCAACTAGAGTACGAAGTCCTCAGGGACATGCTGATTATTAGCCAGTGGGAATCTGTCTAAACTGTTCTCATTACTTCATTCAATCCAGTTAATCCAGGTAAACTGGCATATGTTACAAACTGCTCTCCATTTTATAGTTTGGACACCTCGGCACGTAAGACTCTATTTTACCTTCTCTTTGTCCTTTCAACCTTCTTCCTGACTGCTGGATATATGGCTGTGATTTCTGTAATTTCTGTAAAGCTTGCTGGAGCAGAATAGTCTCGGAAGTCACTGCTCCTCTACCGAATCTGACTGGGATTAGAAAATAGTCTCAGAAGTTGCTGGGAAGAAAGAAGGCACAGATACACAAACGTATGTAAGGCAAATGAGCACATTAGCTGTCTCTTCATTGGAAACCATTCCAAGACCTCATCATTCCTCGGATGCTTGCAGTTTTCTTCATTACGTATATAAGCATCAGTGCCTATTTTTGGTCTTTATCCTTAATAAGTCACAGTAAATTTGGAATCCATTTCACCACATATTCTTGTAGATTAGGACACTATCACCGCGCCAAGAAAAGCACAATACTATCTGCGCCCATTGTCCATAAGGGAGAACAGGGATGTGTGCTTAAGTAAAGTATACAATCTTATTTTCGTTAATTCTCTCACCATGATATTTCTAGTACTTCACTTTATGTTACAGACTTAAAGGGACAAAAACAAGATCAAAGTTTAAATTTCTTTTTCATAGGACAAACAATTTTCTGGGAGGTGGATTGTTTCTTCTTCATTTTACATTCCAGTGGAAATGTTCTCTGAAAAATAGTTGCTATCTCTCCAACTATTCACAGGCTTAACTGAATAAAAACTGGGAACAGTAATGGAAAACAGGGAAAACAGGACACTTTTGTCTGTTCGTTGCCCGAGCTGAGAGAAACAAAACTGGCAATTAAAGGAATTGTTCAGGGCCAGCTACCTTCCTTTTGCTTCCTCCTCTTTTAATCTACAGCTCATGAGTTGTTCCTTTACTCATTGCAAAAGGTCCGTAATTGTAACACTGCCATATTCTCCTGGAAATCTATTTAAATGGCATATGATAGAAGCCATATGATAGAAGCTTAATTACATAGAGGGCATATGGAAGGCATATGACACAAGGACATATGGAAGGCATATGATAGAAGGGCATCTGAGGACATATGATGGAAGTCTAATTAATTGACAATACATTCCTCTCATCAGGGGGAGAGCTAAATGCTATTTTGTTCAGAAGAAAAATATGCACATTGAATTATGTTTATTGTCAACTTCAATGTACCACTGACCAGTCTCCTTTCTAATTATTATTCCTTATTCTTTGGAGCAAGATAGATCATTTGATTTACATATCATACGATTAACATACTTAACATAAAGTTAAGTCTGATAGCCACAAATGTGTACGTTAGTATAAATAACTGTTATTTTTGAATCTTAAGAAGTTCCCTTATATCTGTGCAAAGCAGATCTAAAATGTTACCACCAAAAAAGAAAAGAGACTGTTCTTATTTGGGAAGATAACACCCATTCGTAAAGGTATTCCTAGAGAAGTACCAAACAGGTAAAAAAAATTAACCCTTATGGAGCAGCTTTACATTGGATGTGAGTCAACGCAGCTTGTGGATTTACAGCTGAAAATTTGCACTTCCATCTGCAAAAAGATTTATGGGGGGGAAATAAGGTACTGCCTAAAATGTGCCAAAAAGTTTCCTCTTTATTAACTACCTGCATGTGTTTAATGCATGTGCCTTCATGAAACACAGAAGCAGCATTGTGTTAGCCCTGATACTTGCCTTGTCCTAAGGAACTGCAGCATTAAAAAACATGGTAGCGATATCTATAACCTCTTTGAAAGCATGATGAAGTAAAATCCCACTAACCCACTCTTTGAATAACTAATAATTGAGCACTGGGTAGCACTTGAGAAACCAACAACTTCTCTTTGCATTCAGTAAACAAGGATTTGCAGATATTAAAGTTTTTAAGTGCCATTTTACCAGGAAAAAAAATAAATTCTGGGTTATTCAGATACCTTGGAATATTGTTATAATTTTCACACTTTTAGCTTAGCCTAATGAAATGAACCCCGTGCCTACCCTTTACTCTTATTTGCTAACTTAGAAAGCTTGCCCACTAGCAAACAGTCTCTCTTATTTCTGGGAACTCAAAAACCTTTTGCCAGAATTAGTCATATATTATATAGTCAAAAGATGCAACATGGCCCATGTTCTGGGCCCCAATCAAGCATTAGGGCCACCATCTTCATCCAGGCTGCCAGGGGAACTGAACCCCGAACACTGCCAACATGAAGATCTTGACTCTGGTGTTCAAACTTTACTAGACAAACGCCAGTTTCAGAGCGCTTTTTAGGCCTCAAATAGTTAGGCAAATAAAACTGTAGATTTCAATAGCAGCTGGGTATGTTAGGTACATTGCCTGCACTTTAGACATGTAAGATACATTAGAAACGTGGTCTTTTGCCCAAGGCTGCAGGCTCACCATGTGCCCATTCTCCACCCAGCTCCTCTACAAAATCTGGGGTGGCTCCACAGCTCCTTAATCCAAACTGCTGTGAGGGAGAAGCAAACCACCTCTATTGGATGTGTCCAGAAGCATCAGCCTTTGAAACACCTAGTTCAACTGTGCAAGCCTAGAAAAAAAACCACAACTTAAGAATCACCATTTTAGCTGACTGTAATCACTAATGGATATTCCCTAAGAACTGCTCTCCTGAGGACTGTGTAGATTTAGGTACTTTCACAAAAACCCTTACAGGCTTTATCTGGAAGCATCAGCACCAGCCTCCTACGCTTCCTGAGAGACAATGAATGTGCCAGGTCTCACACTGCTACAGGGCACAGCCTTGTTTAACTCCTAGTGTAGAACTAACTGAACCAGTCAAAGCCTAATGGAAGGGGAAACCTGCTTACACATCTCAAAACCAGATACAATACAGGATGTTTTCCATGTTACCTTTGGAGACTTCTGATTGCTGACCACGAAGGCAATAACACTGATATGTTGCCATGGTGCTTTTTAGGAATGTTACACATTGCGCTGCTCGAATGCTAATAAAGGAAGACAGGCATTACTAGTCCACTGAATTTGCTACAACCTCAGTAATATAGCACCAATAGGTAAAAAATGCCAAGAGAATTAACATTTCTGAAGTTCTAGAGAGGCAGAAGAAAATAAAAGGTTTTCCAGCTCATCTTACCTGCTCTTTCCTGTTCCATGTGTCCAGAGCAAACATTGCTGAGGAATTATGGTCGCTCATCACGCCGTTCTGTGCAAGACCCAAGGAAAGCTAGGAGGTTGTACAGTTATCTCCCTTGGTGTAATTCTAAACTATACAACCTACTACCTCAACCTGGATGCATGCAGTCAAAAGTGCTGGAAGTTACCCACCACTTCACAGCCGACATAATGTCAGGGCTTCTAGTTAAAAAAAGTCCTCAAAATTCTCAGTGCACTAATTTAGAAGTAATAAATACTTTGCTGGTGAAAAGACACCAAAATCAAATGCAGCTCCCCACACTGCATATGTTAATAGATAAGACACAATAAGCCATGGTTATTACTGCTAGATATAGACAAGATCATGGTCACTTTTCACACAAAAAGGAATTTTGTCCCTGGCCAAAAAGCCCCACTTTTCCCCCTCCACAGCAGATGCATCTGCACTACAGCATAGAGCACATACATACATTTTTTTTTTAAGCACTGACAGAAGGCTTAGGATGAAATTTGTCCTAACATGTCTTTTCCTTTTTGAACACATACAACGTTGACCTTGGAACATGCACTTTGGCTCCTGAATGTTTAAAGGATGACTGCAGAAGTGGGATTAGGAGAACTGCAAAAAGGGTAGAAAGTTTTAAGTGAATTTTACCCTTGCATCAATCCCTTGTTAAGAGTAACAGTTTTAGAAATGCAACACTGAGCCTCTCTCAGCAGTCAGAATAAGACGGTGTTCCCTTAACAAGGAACACATTACATTTTTAACTTGCATTAGTTCACAGTCAAACAACCAGGATGTTATCATTGTGACTCATTCCCATTACCCACCGAGGTATTACTTAAAGCAGTATGCTGCCTATTTATTAAGGCTTACAAACAGGGATTAGCATCTTAAAATATGCTAGTGCAGACAGTGGAACTGAATCAGTCCTGAGATCCTGCCTCTCAGGTGAATGCGTCCTCAGGCACAGCAGCTCTGTGCTGGAAGGGGATGACAAGGGAATCAAACCCTATGAACAAATGCTGAGCTGTGCTGAAGAGATGGCATCTTGGTTGTTTCTGTTTTCTCAGGATAAAGCAGCATTGCTGATTATGAAACAGCCAGTGCCCTACCTTTACATTCAAAGCCTGACTAGAAATAAAGGAGGAAAGTGAGAAATAATACCACTCCTCAGAAATCAGCTTGCAACGGCAGAAGAGTATTTGAAAAAAAAAAAAATAATCTTTCTGTGAGGTTTAAATGGACATGATGTTGATAGCATCAGTGGAATTTCTAATGACTCCATATTCGGTAAAGTTTACTTTGACCTGATAGGCTCTGTGAAAATACAACATATTATTTTAGTTAACAGCACAGTACAGTACCCTAACAGTAGAGTCACTGTTAACCATTTTATTAGTTAGAACAGCGATCCATCCACAAATATGGATAAGGAAACCATGGCTCTCTGGCCCTCTACTCTGACCAGGAGCTTTATTGCTGTCTAAAAGCAACCTGAAACCATCCCAATTCCTTGGTGCAACATCATCACTTTTGTGCACTGAACATCTGTCCTTTGACATGAAATCCAATGATGTAACTAATGTAGCTCTATGGAAGCCAGTGGACCTGTGTGCTCATTTAGGGTGATGGAAGATCTCAAATCCAACCCAATTTCTATGTGACACAGGAGACGTAACTCCCCTCCAGACTTTCTAAAATGCCCTATTTCATATCCTGCAGCTATAAACTAAACCATTCTGGTATCACATGGCTAGGCTACTCATTTTTTTCTACAACTTATCTTTGCACGTATTTTCCTGTATCCCAATCTTGTCATAAATGCTAGATACTACATAATTCAGAACATCTAAAAATTATTATCTATATCTAATCAGTTTAATTAAAGAAAGTACTGTTAACACCACCATTGCACTGAGACTAACACAGGCACACCTTGCAGACCAGGTAGTTATAAGCAGAGCTGAGCAAAAAAAACTCTCCAATAATTTGCTCTAAAATAGAAGGTGGAGAAAAAGTGTTTTGTATCATTTGTATCCTTAACTCAGTAAAGGTCCTTTCATAGATATATTACAATAGAAACTTCCTTATGAAAAAATTCCTTACTCTCAACTTGCGCCTAAATAACCTAAATTTTTCTCAGGTTGGCAAATGCCACTGTGACTGTTTTGTTCATCACTCGCCACCTCTCCTTGCCGCTCTTCCATCGCAACTTCAACTTCCTCTTCATCACCACATTTACAAATCCTTGAGCTGTCAGCTCCATGCTGGCACTTATTCAAAGAGCATTCTCGCTCCCTCCCCCGTCACTATATTGAGCCAGGGAGCTGTGCCCTGCTTGGCACACGTGCTTCCGCTGCAAGTACCAAGACCTGCTCCAAGATGCCATGGCAGTGTCCAAGCACGAACTGTCAGGAGAGGGTCCTCACTGAGAAAATATTCTCATCCACGTTCCCACATATGCCAACGCCTCTCTGCACAAATGTGATAGTAATAAGCAAGTCTTTATGTGGACCTGTATGCAACCTATCCTCACTTTACAGAGCAATACAAAGAGGCTAAGATAAAGTACTTTCTAAACACTAAAGCAGTTTCTGTCCCAGGGTCTGATACCTAAACTCACCCTCTGGTCAATTTTTAGACACCTCTGCAGCCTGCTGCACAGATTATCCTAGCAAATTTTCACCATTTATGAGAGCTTGGCTTCAGAATTACAGGTATTTTGTTCCCATGGCTTTAAGCTCAGATGAAGCTCGGACAGATGAAAATGTATTTGCATCCCAGAGGAACTGTAATTTCAAGCAGAAAAAAGCGCCATGCATCCAGTCATTCCATCAATTAGAATATCTGCTGCTATTACTGACATGAAGTATTGAGTTTAGGAATTGAGATCAAATATTAAAACAGAAGTCATCTAATTACCATTACTTCTGCACCTTCACAACATCTACCAATGCCTGGCCCTTTGGTAACGACCTAGGTACTATAAACATTCTTCTTCTGGGAGGAAAGCAAGAGAGATTCACAGCACTTGTGTCTATTAAGACACTTTCTTTTGGTGGCATAAATCTCCATGTTTGTTTTCTGGTGATTTTTGCCAGTTATGTCTTTACCCAATTAGCAGAATCATACCTAATTAGGTAATTAGGGTAAATATGTAATCTAATAACAATGTTCAATTACGATACATATCGGTATCATAGAAGATTCTACTAAATATTGTGGTAGGGAGAACTGCATTACATGTAGAGCTGTGCGTTCCTATAGAAGTTTGTGTGCCCCAGCACCCATTGTTCGTGAACCCTTTTAGGCCTCTTGCTTTTTCAGAATCGCAGAAATTATTTCACACTTCTGTGGACAAAAGGAAATCTCCGTCCCAGCCCAGCCAGTTATATTTTAAAGCAACAGTGTAATCAAAAAATTGTGTCCTTTCACTTACTGTAACCCTCTGATTTCTGAAATACAGTAGTTGAAGTAAACATGAAAAAGACTGCTGCCTTGTCACAGAGAAGACAGAATTCATGTTCACTGGATACTTATTTTCAAATGGAGAGGAAATGTCACTGTAGCAGTTCTTCCCAGAGAGATCAAGATTTTCTATCTCTGAAGTTAACAACAGCCCATGCCACTGACCTCAGAAGACATTAGATCAAGGTGCAAGCGTTAGTCTGGACTAGGTAGTTACGCAGAAGCATCACCCATTTTACTGCCTGTTCCCTTCAGGGACTTCAGGTGAGAGAAGAATTCAGAAACCTGCTTCCGCTACTCTACATTACTTGAACCTGAATTTTATATTTAAATTCCCCATGAATGAGGAGAGAATTCAAATCCACGACTGATTTTTGAGGATTGAATGGCTGGAATATTCCATTCTTTTAACACATGTTTCAATGCAAAGCAGTAATTTAGTCATGATCCATAGAAAAGCAGGGTTTCAGAGGGCAGAACATTCCCAAATAATGGCGCAGAAAACAATGCTTCATCTATTAATCCCCTGCAGATATACCACACCTTGTGTGCATTTACAGACCACTCCTATTGGCATTACAGATATGTACAAGACAGTAAGGATACCAGCAACGGAAATTTAGTACAGATGTGTTCAAGAAAGTTGAATTCTATTTTGTTATTATCAGCAGCAAAATCATCACCTGAGATTTGGCTCTGAATCTTTATGGATGTGAATGATGTAGAAGAAGGAAGAAACCACCTTCACTTTCAGATCCCAGGCAGGCTATTGCAGGGCTAGCCAAGGAGGGGGTGGGAAGCAGAAAATACTCATGAAGCAAACATATTTCCTTAAGTCATTGAGAAAAAAATAAACACCAAACCCCACAAATGATATTGTTCCAGTTTGAGGTCTGAAATCTTGTTTGCTAAATTTCAGCCTGGAGTCATCTTTTTTACAGCTGACTTTCACAAACCTCAGACAGAAGAGATTTTATAATGGGAATGCTAACATGATTCCTACCGGTCATCTCACCCATTCTGCTTTACTTGATAAAACTTTGTTATTAGAACTTGGTTGTGATGAGGAACCTCAAGAAGTTCAAAGGTTTAGTCTAGCTCAGAGAGCTCTCCTAGAAGCCTGGCAGACACACTAAACAGGGCTGGAACTTTGAGAGTCTGCAAAATAAGGAAAGAAGTCTCATCTGGGCTCAGCTGAAATCCAGAGCAAGTAAATATTTTGAAAGCTATCCAGATTTTTTCAACACATTATAAAAATGGTCTCTGCCTCAACTTTTAGCAACAGTTGCAGCAATCTGAAGTTTTACTCAATATTACATTTCAATATCTGGTCCTTTCTAGGGGAAGGGTAGCCATGCTCTCACTCCTGAGCCATATATAGCTTTCTGTCAGCAGCGGGAGTGCAGCCTCAGCTCTGGGTTAGACAGCATATGACACAGACGCTCTGTGCTGGGTTTAAGGGTGGATCAGGGATGTCGGTGGGCAAGGTGGCACAAGCTAGCAAGGGCTGCAAGGCTGATGACTCTAAATGACCCCAAAACCTAGGTGGTTCTGCTTAGCCCGGGCCTGCTCTGTGATTGAGCAGTGCCCTATGTTTTTGGTGTGAAGCTCAGTGAGCCCAGGTTGAACGCTCTTGTTCGAGATTCTGCACAGCCTGACAAGGGCCCAGAGCCAAGGCTGGTTTCACATGCACACTGAGAAGTAAAAGGAACTCACTGGTGATTGCCAGGAAGCTGTACCAAAACTTGGTGCCACTTCCAGGGTGGCATGGTGAGGCTGTATTTCATCATGATACTGCACATCTACAACCAAAGGCTCTGCAGTCCAGCTGGAGCACACCTCTTCTCCTTCAGATGACTATGGCTAATGCTACTTATGTAATGCTCCTAAGTTATGGAGACTTCCTGGCTCAAGGACAGGTGTCTTTCTTAGTCTTGGATTCCTCCCCTAAGAACATCCTCTCCTTATTTTCTCCCTTACTGATTAAAAGCAAATAAACAAAGAGGAAAAAAAAATCAGATTAGTGAAAGAGTTATTTATCTGCCTTTTAAGAGTTTAACCAGATTTGATTATCGGAATAAGAGTATTTGGATATGGTTCAAATTCCAGGGTACACAATTACATTCTGCTTATCATGAATCCCATTTGCCACTGCATATGGTTATTCTAATTACCCGAATGCTATTGTGTGCTCCTCTGCTGACAAGGGCTCACTGTGCTCCACACCAGACAAGACTGGGAAAAGGGGGAGCACACAAATGTAATGATTTTCATACCCCAGCAGATACCACGAAACACGCTTGTCTGCAAGGGTGCTTTCAGTGAAAGATGTCAGTAACAGAAATGAGAAATGGCCCTGTTATTTTGAGAGAGAAACACAAGATTTACCAAATCTGAAAAAAGAGGAGTTTGCCTGGGAAAAGCTTTGGTTTGCTTCTTCAGACAAGAACTACTGCTTCTGGTTTAAACTGTAACTCCGGCCAAATGAAACACAGTTGTAGTAAAGCCTCCCCAGACAGAGATATAGCCACGTAGTTCCAGAGCAGTAATTTTTTTTTCTCTTGGGAGCTGCTAAAGCAATGACTCTGTCTATTGCTAGAGAAAGGGACTGCATTAATTAAGGTACCAGTTTTTGGAGAGGATATTGGGACTTTTTCATGTCCCCAAAGCCTTCCTGGTACTTTCTACGTGCAGGTGCTCTGGTTTGTTTCCAGCTACAGTAACTGCCTTCTATTTCTTTAAGATCCCCTGCAACATCAAACTGGGTAAAGTATTCAGTACTTCCCGCCCTTAGCAATTTTGCAGCGCTTCTGTGTACTGTTATGCAGTCACTGTGCCTCAGTGACAGATGAAGAGATCTCTGTGCGCTCTGTATGGCACTTGGATCAAAGCTGCTGCATAAATGTAAGCTTCTTATCAACAAAGTGAGGAAAAAAATTCATAAGAAATGTACAGGTAGAAGCTGCACAGACTCCAATTAGGTTTTTTCCATCCTAAAGGGAAGACACATTTCAAGGTTCTTCACATCATTTTGTCAGACTCCAGTTTCACTCTAAAACTTAATGAAGTGCAGTGAAATACAACCAACAGAAAAGAAATACAAATTAATGCTGAAAACACAATACAGTTCTTTTCAAAAGGCTGAGCTGAAAACCAAAGGGGTGGGGAGAATATTTGAGGCTATAGTTAAAAAGAACAGGGGGTAGTTTAACAAGAAACAAACTAAAATAAATTTTAAAATGTAGTAAAATGTAAGAGGAGAAGGAGGGAAGGGGAAAGGCACATGAGCTAGTGGCAGGAAGGCAGAAGTTGGAGCCAGGCCACCCTAAGTACTAACTTTGGCTCGGGGAGAGCAGCCCTAGCAACATCAAGCAAACAGGTATAGCAAGAGAACACTTCAATACAAAGACCCAAACTACATGTAGCATTGCGGCAGAAACAACGGCTACGCTATGCTCAGAGAAGCTACGCTGGCATTGCTGACAGAAGTGCTGACTCTACCTATGCCCACGTTGGCATCCTCTCTGCAGCCACACTGCTGCACCTCTTGCTGCAGAAGACAACAGCGCTCAAGAGGTTTCCTTGGGCATGTTTACCCTGTCCCATAAAGCAGAGGCCACAGCGTCTCCAAGCTCACGTCAGGCTGAGCTGACGCTTGCCCACGCAGTGGCACAGCTACCCTTTTTCTTTGCCAAGCACCAGAAAACCAGAAGCAACCAGAAAACATGCTTAGCCTCAGAATATAATGCGATGGTTCTCCTCACAGCAGCACAGGGCCTGCATCTTAGCCCTACTTCTGATGGCACGTTTCTAAAGTTTGCTTTCTAAGCATCCAGCCATGTTTAAATCAAGTCTCTCACCAAAGGGAAAAAAAAAGTTGGATATTGATTAGCAGGTCCCAACATAGACAGTGAGAAATAACACTAAAATATTTTACAAAAAAAAAAAGTGTTTCCTCTTTCCTCTTCTTTGATTCAAATATTGATTTTCTAATCCAAAAATATGCTTTCAAACCCAACTGTGGTATCTCATTTGCGACACATCTGCCCAATTCCCCTGCCATGGGCTTTTGGCACTCTCAAAGTAATGTCACCTGAAGTGCCAGCCTCCAGAAACATCCGTGACAAATTCCAGGCTTTTCTCAGCATATTCTGCCAGAAGCTTGATGTCTCCAAATGGCTTTACAGATGAGACCACCATGCAGAAATATATATTATATTGGGAACTGGGTTTGACCAGCTCATTTCTCTTTGGAGGTTAGTCTAAATGAGCCAATGCTCCTTTATAGCCATAAACACAGGAACGCAATGCAGTGAATATTCACAACATTTAAAAAAACAAACAAACAAACAAACAAACAAACAAAAAAAAAACAACAAAAAAACCCCAACCCACAGAATATTAACAGCCCCTCTGGGAAAAACAGTTTTTACTGTTGCAACCAGATGCAATCTCATCCTGCCTCTATCACAGCCCATGATGATACCCTACTCATTCCTCTATGGATTAAACAATGTCCACTAGCAAAGCCAAAGTGGAGGCAGGCACCACGTCCCAAAGGAGACCTTGACTCAAGGTCCATATTCTGGGTACAGTATCCCACAACTAGGCTTCAATGTGGCCTTGCAGCAGCCTCACCTGAGAGAGATTTATCCTTCCCCCTCCTCAGTCACCTCTTACTGTCTGTGTTTTGAAGAGCCAAAACATTACTTGTGGACACGTGTCAAAGGCCTTTCACATCTATGTAACTGAGGCCGGAACGGTGATGTCCAGAGTTCATTCTGTGCTGTGGCAAAGGTAAGCACGCACCTGAGCAACGGCTGCGTTGCACTGCAGAGACAGCCCAGCAGCAAAAGTTCTTCTCGAAACCATGCATCTACTGCAGTGCAGCTTTTAGACCTTAATTTCCTATACATGCGGGAGGGGAATATTGACCACCGGTTCCCATACCCAAATGCGTGGTCACATAGAATGCCAAACTGTGCATTGTTTTCTTTTTTAAAAGCTAGTTTCAATTCACAGGGAGAAAGAAAAGTAATCAGACTGAAATTTTATTAGCAGAAGCCTTCTTTGACATCATTTCATGCTTCTATAGTAAATAGAAAACACGCAGAAAACCCTGGAAATTCAGCAAGGGAGAAAAAAAACTTTTTTGGACTGCAGCAGTGTGCCTCAAACCAGCCAAGTTCAAAAACAGAAAATTTAAAAGTAGAAACGCAGACCAAATCTTTGGTAGAATTAACACTGAAAGCTGCTGGAAAGAAACAGTCAGACTTTATTTTGAGTTTACAGTCTAATTATTTTCATGTAGAATCTGTATACTGGGGGTTTAAAAAATGACTTCTTAAAAAATAATCATTCTACTTTCACAACTTAAAAATGTCAGTTTTATGCAGCAGGTTTTATACTGCCTGATTACATGGTGGGGGTTTTTTCCTGCTCTACCATATTTTTTTTGAGTTTACACCATGATTATTTTCCCTTAAAAACTATTTTGAAAGACATAAATACCATGAAATTGGAAGGAATGGGATTCTACAATAAACTTATTTTTGAAAGAGAATAGCAGTTGGAGGGCCAGTCCCCTCCTCTGTTACAGAGCTGCAAGCCTGCAGTATATCAACTGATTCAAAGTTACTTGATATCAAGGTGAACAGAAGTGTCTATTGCTCTCACAAACAAATTGCCGCCACTAAGCAAAGAAAGGATGGATCCTCATTAATTTGTAAATGAAACAGTTTTACCTGCTTCTCAACAGGCACAGAATTAAACAACCTAGGAACACTCCTGACCATGTCCCATAGCCAGACCTATGCATAACGTATCTGAGATTTAATTTCTTCAGTCTGATGTCGAATAACTCCCCCGTCCCATTTTACTCAGGCACAAATGAGTTGCTGGTTTGCATGAGTGTATTTTAATGCTAACCAAAGCTGAAACTGATATGATAACTACAGAACAAGATTTGCAGCTCTAATTTTACATTTCTTAAAACAGAAGAAGGGAGGAGGGAAGAAGGCATTAGACAAAAGATACGAAGAGCAAAGTTGAACATTATCAGTTTAAATGGATAAACGCAACACTTTGTGCACTTGCCAGACAGACACATACCTATAGATACAAGCTTGTGTGGAATATGACCACAAGTTCGGATCTACGGGTTTGTGGCAACAGGCAGGGGTCTCTTCTGTAATTTGCTAGGCTTGGGGTTTGATTTTGTTTTTAAAGAGGAAAACCATTTCTGCAAATGAAATTTCAGAGCTGTTAGTAAGTAGCCTTCATTCTCCTCAGCACCTCAAAACCCCTCCTTTGGAGGACTGGGGGGGAGAGTTGCTTGTTGACTCTACTAGAACATTAGCTATGTTGCTACATTTCCTTCTCTCCCATGTAACCCTTTGAAAAAGATGAGCAAAATAAAATGAACTTTAAAATAAACAAAATGAAACAGATCTGCGCTTCTTTCTCGTAAGTATTTTGCTGGAGAGAATTACTGATGATTACACGGTGCTAAAGAATTAACAGCCAACATTGGAGGTATATTGCTAACACTGGAGGAAATTATCAAACAGCAAAGTTTTTGCATATAGACAGAGTTGCAACGCACATGCATACCCCCACCCCACAAAAAGTTGTCTTGTTTCCATTCTGGCAGCCTGGTTAAAATAGAGAGAAGAAACAACTGTGTAAGAGTTGTTTTAACTTTCAGAGAAGTCACTACTGGTCTGGGATTCTATTTTAATTCTATTTTTACAGAAAAAAAAAATCCTTTCACTCTGCTAAACAATCTAGAAATTTCCCCTAACTCCAGCTCTTTGCTGTCTCACTGCACTTCTTCCTAAAATGACAGAGACAAATCTAAAACTTCTTTAGGATTTTTCTAATAAGTCTTGAAAAACAGCAAAGTTCTGCCCCTGCAAGCAAGAAGCGTCCCCTCCTTCCTCCGAAGTTTCCAAGTTTTCTTTCCTGCGTAACTAACATTTCCCATTAATGACATTTTATTGGGTGGGCAACTGGTGGGGAATTAGGCTGCAAAGCAGTCTGGCTGTAAGCTCCACATAGACGGGTGAACAAAATCAGTGAGGTTAATTGTTGCTTAAAGTGCCACAACATTTTCACTTTCTACCTCTTCTCTTTCTTGAGAAGATAAACTATATTAATGCAAGCTAATATTATTCTTTATAAAATGAAACAGTCAACACCTGGAAAATAATTTTGCTATTTGGATACTTTTAGAAAGCTCCCCCACTTCTTGTATAGCTTCTTAAAATAAATCACT
>VZTV01008792.1:0-10364 GCA_013400875.1 Anhinga rufa
TTTGCCTGGCCCATACCCCTCACGAGTTCCTTCTTCAGAACCATTTTTGCTGTGTTGTAAATCTAAAACATCACCTCCTCCCTGAAGGGGAACACCCAGATCATTTCCTTCCTATTAATTAGTCTTGCCTTAACATGGATGCTGCACTGTGGTCTGCTGGATGGTGTCCATGCCATCAGAAGGCTTTCAGGAATGGCCATGTACGTGGATGTTCCACCTTATGCCCATTTACACACAGCGGTTGTGAGCAGCCAAGCTGTGAAAGGTTTTGTAGCCATGAGCAGCAGGCAAGCCTAGTCTCAAGGAGAGCCTCAGTCCTACTCATAACACACTCGCTATCCACCAAAAATCACTTTGACACTTATTCTCTTTTCAGACATTTTCTAGGAACAAAAAAAATTTAGGAACAGCTGGTGAACACCAGACTTCGGCATCTAGAGTCACATGGCTTTCTTCTCCCCACCTTAAATTGCAGGACCAGCACCACGGAACTGCCTTCTCCCAGAAACCAGTGTGGCCAAAGATCAAAGCAATAAAGTAAACTTGCAGTTCAGAAAAGCCACTTCTTTGTAATAACAGCCTTAAAGAATGGCCCCAGGAAGATAGTTCTAAAGAAACCATTTAGAAACAATCTGATGCTGAAATTAAATCTAAACAGTAATTAAAAACAACAAAAAACTACACATCAAGTCTAAGGAGACGAATAGCATAACAGAGGAGAAAAGAGCTTAGAGCTCTTCAGAAAAAAACCCAACAGGGTTTTTTTTTTCTACTGCTGTTGGCATATAAAAACTATAAGAAACAGGTGAATTAGGAAAATGTTCTACAAACTCGGATCAACAAAATGGCTCAGAAACAGGTTTGCAGGTGTTGTAAGGTGGGTTTTACCCTGCAGAGGTTTATGCACATTATGGCCTACTTCTTAACTTTCAACAAGAAACAAAAGCGTTAAACAGTGTTCTCCTTTCCATTGCAGACTAGACTTCCAAAGCAGATAATGCAGCAGCAAACGCCCATAATGAGTAAACTCTTAGTTACTTGAAAATTGTGCTTAGCTGTCTTTGAGTCACATGAATGTGGGTGTGAGAGAAAAGGACATATGTTCTGAAAAGCCTCAACGAGAATTAAACTTGAAATCAAAAGCCTACATATTAGCCTTTACTAAGGAACAGAATATCAAGTTCAATCTAAAGAAAATTAGGTAGGCACCTAAAAATTAAGGCCGTAATAAGATAAAACCATAAAAATCACATATTGAATGATTTTTCTATAGGTTATTATCTTCCTCTCTTCAATATCCTCTGTAGCTGATCTCAGAGTAGTCTGCAACACTGCCAAACAACTTTGCAAATGATGTTTACAGTTAAGATGCCCACAGATTCCTCCTGAAAAGCTGTGTATATAGACGTTGTCATTGATACCCATTCTCATTTCTTTCTTCCCCCACCACCTCTAATCCCAGGAAATAAAATGGAAAGAATTATGGAGAAATGAAAAACCTAGATCAACACATAAATACAACAGGAAATGCAAAAGGAGATAGCAGCTGACTCTCTACTGCTTCATAATCTATATAGTCATTTAGATCTGTGCAACATGATCTGAAAATCCAGCTGTGCTCTTTCAATTACACTGTCATCAATAATAAAAATTCTGCATTCAGAATTTATCTCAGTTTTGTTGCCGATACATGAAACAGCAGTGTACAGCTTGTTTTGCCTTTCTATCAAGCATACATAATATGCAAAATCTGAGGCACAGGCTCAAAGGAGGAAGATTTGTCAAATAAAAAGACCCTTCTTAAACAACTTTTTTTTTTTAACTGAAACTTGTTTAGTTTTTGTCCTTCTTGTGTTTTGATTGTTTAGATAAGCTAAAAAGACAAAGGGCTATAACAACCATTGCAAGTACTACTGGTAAAGAAAGTCCATGAGTATGCTGTACATACAAAAACAACCATGACAGCGGGAGGTATTGTTACTGTTCGTGAAATTTTTTGATTAACCATGAGGCAGATTTCCCAAATACGTATTATCAGAGTTTTGCAGAATAAATGCACAAACAGCATCACTCAAACAAAGGGCTAACAAGAATGCACCAGCAGGTGGGAATATGGGAAGGGACAGCTGCCTGTAAATATGCCAAGGTACAGCGAACAACTTGGGAAAGAAATGAACCTGCAGCATGACTCAGATGAAATTGGCTGAATATAACAGAAGCAGCCCAGGAAAGAAACATCTACTAGAAGCTACAGAGAGCTGTGTTATTTGCACAGCGAACTCAATAGGTTGAGCAAATACCACTTGTGTCAAGTGTCATGGAGCTAAGACCCAAGACATGATGGCAGGATCAACTTCTGCTGATAAAAAGCAAGAGGATGGGGGCTGGGGCAGGGAACCTCAAGAGGACATGAATCAGCTACATTGACCTACCTTTGGTGTATCTCCACAACCTAGAATCACAAGTTTTGACTGCAGTATGAGCATTGTAGGACGGTGCAAGCCCAGCATGAACCAGGGAGGGTTGATCATATTCACCCCCAGTCCCTTTGTTCAGGCCATTCCAGGGAATGTCCTACTCTAGCAAATTACATGCTGAGGAAGCAAGAAGGGCCTCGCTTTGATATCGGACAGAGGTGGTCCACAAGACTCCTGTGCAAACTTGCAGTTTCTCTCCAGCTTTGGTTTGAAGAAGCAATATCCTCCAGATATAAATGCCTTCCTCTGTCCATGGTTGAAGGAACTGCCTCGTTAATGTACTAACTTCATTTGGTTATGAAAGTTCTTGTAATACTGTGTGGCCATGGTTGGTCATTAACTAGCTTCTCAGACAGATCCCAGTTCAGTGAAGTACTTTTTGACCCTGTAAGTTCCCTCTGCAGTTGCAGGCATGTGCTGCAACTCTTTACTTTCACCTGCATGCCACCTGCGTGCAGTTGCTATACTCTATGCTAATATTTTTTCAGTCATAGGTAGAATGACCTCTAAGAGCCAGTTATTATTAATCAAAACTGCTATTAAGCATCCCTCACCAAAGATAGTGACAGTAAATCACCTAATGATCATAAAGGGCTTAAGAGAGATTTGCAGGGAGAGATGCAATAGACATGCAAAGTATTGAACTGAAAAGGAAAAGCTGAAATAATCATAATGATATTTGTTTTGAAGGGCGACACCATTTCAAGCACAGTGATTGAACAGTGTATTTCAAGAGAATTAATCTCCTGCGTGTTAGCCAGCCTGATTGAATCATCCCGTAATATTCCACTTAGTTTATAATATTCAATGTTATAACAGCATCCGGAAATTTTCAATCAAGAAAGTTGTTTGGAAGACCACATACTAGCTGAAATGCTAAATATAAATATATTATAAACCAATGAATGGAAAGATACTTTAAAATCCATTTAATAACTTTTTTGAACACTATAAATATCCTGTGGTTCTCAGTTGGGGGTTTGAAAAACAGCTGATCCGTGATTTACAGAATTGTACCTTCAGTTTCTCATGAGTAAACTTAATTGCTTACAAGAGGCACAAATTCATGTGATGTTTCCTTTCAAAATAAACCTGTCTGACAATAGTAGTTAACAGGGTGGGAACGTTGTAAACAGATACTTTAAAGGAATTTACTGAAATTCCCGATTCCATGTGTTTCAAGATTAAGTACAAAACCACCTCTGTTTAAGATAACACTGGATCTTAAAACAGAATGCACCAAAAAGGGAGATGATGCCTTTAAAAAAAAATCAGGGCTTTATCAGTCTTTGTCTTCTATGAAAATTCAGGAAGTTGTCAGGGCCTGAATGGAAGGCATATGCTAAACCCCTGCTTTTTCTCTTGTGCTGTTTCTGAGGTACTTCAGAAAAGAAGTTTCCTCAGTATAGCTAAATAACTAGAGAATAACAAAGCAGTACAGAAAGTTCTGGGTGATTTTGGCATTATAGATCATACAGGCAAGGCAGAATGCTCCCAGGGTAGCTTATTCTTTTAGATTTAGAAATGCAATTTGCAGGCGGGTTTTAAAACTACAAGTAGTAAGTAAAATAAGCATCCCAGACATTTTAAAAGAACATAAGCCCTGGTACTGTTCTCTGAAACTATTATTTGAAGGGAAAAAAGGCCCAGGATATTCCTTCTCAGTGAGCATGTGCATTTATCTTGCACAGTTTTCAGAAGTGTTTCTTCAGGCTCTTACACCTATAGTTTCCCATCTCTGTTGGGCCTTTTATAAACATTTCAGGTAACTTTATGGAAATTCTTTGGCTGAATCCTCAGTGCTGCAGGAGCAGGTGCTGGCATGCAGTCAGACAGCGTGGACAGACAGCGGTAGTTTCCTATTTCTCCTCCTCCCCTCCAAATCTGGGGGATCCCTGACAGCACAGAGCAGCCAGCATTGCACTAGCAGTTATACGTTCTGCTGATGGAAGAATGTTTTTCTCTCCATCCCTGTTTTTCATTACTTATGTCTTTAAATCTCTGTTCGGTTGGGCCTGCACTGTGATACTCTAAGGCACAGCCCAGGCCTCAGGCTAAATCACCAAGTCTGGCACAAAGCTGGTCATCCTGGAAGTGGAAACTCAGGTTGGCTGTGTTCTCATCTCGCCTGTACCACTGGGTTATTGTATCACCTTGGGCAAGTCAGCTCAGCTTTCTGCATAAAATGATGCAGACGATAATACATATCCATCTCACAGGGGTGCTGCAAAGGCTGATTAATTAATGAACACTTGTAAAGCATGTTGGGAAATTTGGATATAACCTGCTCTGCAAAGGTAAATCGGAGGGGTTTATTTTGCTTTCCAGACTACCTCAGTTTCCATTTCATTTACCCAAGACATGAGTGCTGAAATAGGGAGAGTCAGTTTAGCAGCCCCTTCTATAGAATTCATAATGAGACATGGCTTCTCTTTGCTCAAGCAGTAGAAGTATATTGTACAACTTCAACACACACTCATGCTTTTGTTGTTTGGTTGGTTTTTTGATATACTGAAGTTTTATGAAGGTAGAAAAATAAATGACTTACTAACTTCTTACAAATCTTACAGCCAAGAAAACACTTTAAGACCTTAAAACTAGGCAAACTACACTGATACAGCTAAGAAAATTAAGATGTACCTACAAAGATGGCATTAAAAGAAAAACCTCAAAAAACCTTCAAACTCCATCGTTCTCACAGAATAGCCTACTGCACAACCATTACAACTCCCTCCTGCGCAGGTAAGAAAGGAGACCTTTGAGTGAGGTACATTGACCATGAACTCTTCACAGACAATCAGTAAAAGTTATTTAGCACAGATGTTGCTGTAATTGTGAGATACTGGGAAAATCAATGTTTAATGGCAGACTCCCAACTTCAGCCTGGCAATGCTCTTGAGTTAACATCACCAGGCTAGAATTTAAGGCATGTAGAACAAAATTGGCTAAGTCCTCTAAAGTTGTTATCATCACTCACAATATCCCATATTTTTTTGATCCCTGAGTCACCCACAGATAAATAGATTGTGATTTATATCCATATACTTCTAACCTTTGCTATCTACTGACAGTTTAGTGATGATGCTTTTGTGAAGTGCTGTGCATACATATAACATTATTTTTTGGGTAGGAACCATCTTTCTGTTGTGTTTGAGCAGTATTTATCACAGCACATGCTGTTTTAATATGAAGAATTGTCCCAAATGTTGAGACTCTCAGGCAGCCATTATTAATGAAACACATAATCATAATGCTTCAGCGAAAAGCGAGTATGGAAGCAAACACAGAGAAATACGTGGTGTAAAATTTGGTAAAACATTGCCAGTGTAGCATTCTGTTCATACCGATTCTGCATAAAGGATGAAGGTGTTGTTGACACAGGTGACATCATTTATTCTTTGTTTCATTTAACGAGAACATCCTAAACACAATCCAACAGAATTTGTTTTACCTCTCACTCCCAATACACAGTCTCGCTCTCTTTCTCTCCTAAACAACATAAGTGTGGAAGATACACAGGAAATAGAATTTTATAAGCTTAGTGACATTCCTACATGGCATAAAGGAGTCTTACCAACAATTCACAGATGTACACACACCACACAAAGGGGTAATATGTAATTTGTAGGGATGACTGACTGATCTGTATCCATCTGTACATTCATCCCAGGATAAGCATTCCATCTGCTGCAGATGCTAGCTACAGGGGTTTTGCAATATCAGCTTTCGAGGCAGGGAGGCATCTACAGTATACCTAAAGGGCTGGCTAAGAGAGAGAGTTACAAGGGTAGTTGAGTTGCACACAAGGGCTTTAAGTGAGTCAGCCATCCAGCTGCAGAACTGCGTGACATATTCCATCTGAATTAACAACACTTAAAACCTGCATAATTAGTGAGAGCGCTGAGAGGAAACGTCCTCTGCAAAGGTTTAATTTTCTTTGGTGTTCACATTCAGAAGCAATTCTGTTTATAACAGGGGGACTAGGGTCCTGATCTCTGTCACTTTATCCCCTTGCATTCCCTGCATGGGAGTGTTTGTGTGTGTGATCTGCCTGACCGACCTTAATTGTACTGAATCCCTCTCCTCTTTGCTCCCCCTGCCCAGTGAAATAAAGAGCATGCTGGCTAAAATGCTGATGCTGTTGACCAGGATTCCTATCTGCTGGCTTGAAGGCTTGGGGCTTGCCTATTGCAACAAAGGTGGTCTCTGCTGTCACGTATGCAAGTACATACCCAGAGCAAAAAGGAGAACAGACAGACAGAACTGAGATAGTGCCTCAACTATCAAAACAGCAGCTGCAGTGCTGAACCACGCAGGACCCCAACCTATGGAGTACAGCACATTTTTACAACCTAGAACTTGAGTACCTTCCAACACACCACGACACAAAGTGACTAATGTCTGCCGTGTGGTTTGCTTTTTCTCTCTCACACCCACACCCACGCACACATGTACAAACTGTGTGACTTAGGAAAAAAACAAACCTGTCAATGCAATATGTCTAAAAGCTGAGGGAGGAAAAAAAAAACAACCAAACTTGTGCACATCTTGATTGATGACCAGAGTTTATAGATTAATAAAAAAGCCACTGCGACTGCATAGCCACATAACAGGTTTTGCACACTTCTTTTTGGGATGTGAGGTATTCTAAAGGTAAGGAAAACTCCAGGATGTTTCTGCCGTGGGAGGAGTTACATTCTTCAGTAGATACAGTCACCAGTGTAAAAAGCAATAAAAAGAGATATAAGGAAAAGGTGCCTGTAATACAATGCTTTGCATGTGGAAACTATTCCCACAATTAGCACCTTATTCCAAAACGCACCTCACTGACTTTTGGGGAGTATTCAAGAACTAAGATGTATTTCAGTGGGCACAGTTTTGTTACAATCTAGCTGTCACAGAAATATTTGGGTAGAGCAGGGCAACAGAGCGATGAGGAGATTGCTAGTTGCTGACCTCTTCCCTTATGGGACTATTAATAGGGAGAGGTATGGCTTTCTTGTTCCATTTTAGGAATAACTGATTAACCGGTGACATTGTATCTCTGATGCAATTTCAAAAATCCATCCAACCTTGCCAGAATCTCTTCTCTAACAAATAAACCACTCACAATCACCAAAAGCTCTGAAAGAAAAGATACAATTTTGTGTAGTAATCCTTCGTCACAACTAGACCTCAGTGGGACAGGTTCACAGAAAGTTCTTCAAATGCTTTAGGGTGCCCGCGTTCAGTAGGATTCAAAAGAAAGGGATAAAATTATTTCCAAATCAGTGAAAAGAAGAAACACTCTGTGTCTTTTAGCTGCTCTCGTACACTGAGCAGTACATTACCAGCTGCCAGGATCAAAGCTTAGCAGGAGTTCCTGAAGGGGCAAGTGACTACATAGTGTGACTGCTGATTACACCTTCCCAAGACAGCCTCAAAATGGGAACATTATTAAAACAGGATTATTTTAAGGCTCTGTTCTCAGTGTCTCTGTCGGGCTGAGCTCATGCAGTAAAAGCTGTAGTTAACAGCACATGTAAACCACAGGCTGAGGTATGCCTCGTGCAGCTTCCATCTCTACCTTTCATCAGAAAAATTCCAGCCAGAACATTTAGTTTGGAAATATGGATGCATATGACAGGATACCCGCCGGTATTTTGTATGATTTACTTTCTTTCTGTAGTTGACTTGTCTAAATTGGACTCATGCTGCTCAGCAAGCGTATCCATCACAGCGGCCAAACCAACAGGTCTGTGAGGCTCGGCGCCACTATCACCAGCAGCCCTGCTGATGTCAGGGGCCTGCGGTGTCGTGTAAGCAGCAATGCAGCAGCATAAGCAAGCGCAGAGAGCCGGCACAGCTCTGTCCTGGATGAAATACACTGAACCAGTTTTGCCCGCCTAAAATAATTAGGCTTCCGCTTCTGCTGCCAATGAATGCTCAAGTCAAACTCTCCTTGCTTTCAGGACAAGGCTGAATCCTCGACAATGAGGGAACTTTAAAAAGTTTTCAGTTTCTCAGAGAAACCCCTTAAGTTAAAATGTGTCTTCTTTTTTATTATTATTATTTTTACTTGCTTGTCCTTCTTGGACCTACAAATATGAGTTATAACCCTTGACAGGAAGAGTTAAATTAGAATTTCCCTACTTCTAGTTCACCCAGGTATATTGCAAAGAACAACAACTTTTACAAAATGTTTTGCTTCCCTTCTGTTCCAAATTAAACGAAAAGATTGAGGAAAAGAAAGTAGAAGGGAAAGAGAGAAAAAGTCATTTTTTTCTCCAACATTCATGAACAGGAAGAGTTCTTTGTTCAGGAGGGAGAAAAAAAACCCAACATGCCAAATCCCATAAAATAAGATGACACTGTTATCTTACTCAAGATGGTGGGTAGGACTGTGATGGTGCTTCTGTCCCCTACTAGTAAACAGCATTTTGGGAAGTTGCTTCTACCTACTGCTTCTGAGGAAGGATCTCCATCTCACACAGGACTCCAAACCCCTGTTAAGGTCTCCCATTTGAGTCCAAGTTCTGGCAAGGTTCAAATGAGCTTATCTTTCAGTATCTGATAGGAAAACATCCTGAGGTTCAGAGAATCACACTATCTATACGTGGGAAAGACCTTATACATTTTATTTTTCTGCAGAGGCATACTGTATGTTTAATACTTCTCTCAAATCTCGTTTTAAATATTTCAAGTGATAAAGTTCCCACCACAACCCTTGGGACATTATTAGACTCATAAATCTCAATGTTGGGAAGTTTTTCCAAGGTGTACTACCTAAACTTCCACTTGAGTTCACTCCATCCCTCTCCTTATTGTGCCAAGTAATTCTCTATTTCATGGTTTCACTCTTCCGCTGCCTGTAGACTTCCCATCTGCAAGTCTGCCATTGCTTAAGCAAACTGCAGCTACTTACTTACTTTTACATTGTAAAGTAATGTCCAGTTCCCTCAAACCTTCTCACTGCTTTCTTTTGCAATGGTTTTCTGGTACTAGTGTGCAGCAAGGTTATATGTCCTTCGGTCTGTAGTCCTTTTGAACACAATACCAGTCTCTACAATTACAAAATAGTATTTTGGAGTTTAACTCTTCTCCAAAAATAAACAAAACAGACATATTTTTTCCCCTTCTGTATATGTTTCAAAATTATAATTAGATTTATTAGCACTTGCAACTGTTAGTGAGAAGCCAGATCAACTACTTCTCTTTTCCTATTATTATTATTTCTGCACTGCCCATTTGCTGGCACAAATTATTTCAGTAACTTTTGTACTGTGAAATGCAGAAGTCCTCACCGCTGATGTGACCGAGCTCAGACTGAGAGGTGCAAAATGTCACTTCTGCCATTGCAGGCTCCTCTGATGTTCCCTACGCTGAGAGGCAAAGCAACTGTTAAAATTTCATGCCTGCTCTGTGCACACTACCGATAGGAGCAAACTGTGCTTCTTGACCCATAACCGAAGTAATCTCAAAACCATATGCCAAGCATGCACATGGATATGTTCACTTTGGTGTTTGATCCTAAAACAGAACAAGTCCAGTCTGAACTGAATTATTGCTTTGCCCAAAACCCATGAACTTTCTATTTTACATTTCTGAAACAATGCTGGAAAAGCTTTTCCGCTGTTAATACACAGCAACACAGTTCTATATGCCATGTGAGAGTGCAAATAGTGTAAAGCTTTAGCAAGCTCACATACATAGAAAAACCAGAATGAAATTAAATGCATGAAGACACCTCAGTAAAAAGGTGGTTTTGTACCTGAGCTACAATATTTCTAATTGAGCAAACCACAATGTCTTTGATAATTTTCAACTATTATAACAATTCTATGAGAAAAATGGAAGCACCTGATTTAGTACAGCTGCACTAGTTAAATATAAGGGGGGGGGGGGGGG
>VZTV01008793.1:10625-22580 GCA_013400875.1 Anhinga rufa
GGAGGTGACAGGCTCCCCTTGAGTGCCCTTTTAGGAGGGGTTTGTCAGCCACCTGCTACAGCTTTGCCTGGATGTTTGTGAACCTGCTCCTACTTGGTGATGCCTCAGCAGGTCCCTGAGATCCTGTCCCGCCTACTTCTCTGTGATTTCACTGGGAAGAATTCCCATGGCTGTAACAAACCTAGCTTTTGTTCTTGCAGCATGTGCTGTTGGTTCTTGCTAATGCCTTACAAATGTTTACAGCATGCAAGTATTTTACAAGTAGGGATAGCAAAAAAAAAAATGTTCCTTCAGCTTCCCATTATAAACAGGGAGATGAGATTTAGTTGTATGTGCTCTGTTGCTAATACTTGACCAGCATCCCCTGGTCCCATAGTTCTCCATGCAGTTCTCTCTGCTGGGTTCCCTTTAATCTCGTTTCTACGTCCTTTATCTTTACGGGCAAGAGGAGGGACGCCCTGCCCTTCTCCCAGTTTGTATTTGCTTACTGGCAAGCTGACCAGGTCAGATAACTTCATCTTTCCCTTGGTGAGAACACTTAATTAGGGCACTCTGCTCTGCTTGCTACCAGTTGTCACAAAATGCATGACACTTTTTCATTGGACGCTTTAGGTCTTCTATCAAACTTGATTGGGTGAATTAATTTAAAAGTTACTACCAGGGAGCCGCTGCTATGTAATTTCTAGAAGCAGCTAGAAAATCTTAGAAAAGGTAACACTGTCTTGTTGGGAATTATGTTAATTGAAATTGGTCTGATGTTTCAGTGGATCCAAGGCAGCTTAGGATCTGAAGCTTTTCAATGAGAACTGAGCACTTAGACTCTGATGGGGAGAAAAGGAGATGGTCCAGAGACTTAAGCATGCTCAGCATCGTTAGTCAGTTTGCAGAAGTGTGGGCTAATGTATTTCAGAACTGTAAACTAGGCTTTCCTGCATCCTCCAGGATACCAGCACTACTTTTTAAAGGTGAAATGGATCATGGAATATCTAAATGAAGAAGGAAGGTCATGGGAAATCTTGTTTCTAATTCAGGAATAAACAACAGATCCTCAGACTTCCTTAATTATAAACTTTATATTTCATTCTGTACTTTAAATCTTTTTCTATATTTGGAGAGCCACTGTTTTCCAAGAATAAAGTGGGAGAAAACGTTCAGGAAAAATCCTCAAGGCCGAGATGGCATTCTTCAAATACTAAGTACATAGTGATGTGTACAGCAAACTACTGGAGGAGCCACCTATCATTATCTCCCATAAGGAATATGAGAAGAACTTCAGGACTGTGTATAAAATGTAATCACGCATAAAAAGTATGTATGTTCTTCGAAAGTGCCTTAGTTAATTGAAATTGTTGCAATTCTGGAGGAGAAACTGTGGTATACAGTTATCTCCATCATATACACATTTGTTTGTCAAAAGCAGCAAAATTACGTTTTGTCATGAATTACCCATGTTACCTACTAGAAAGGAAAACTTGAATGTCTTCTCTGACTTACAGTTCCAGCCATTTATGCAGTTTATTTGCATTGACTTTCATATCTAGTCCTATACTTAGAATTTTTCCCCAGTAATTGTATAAAAAATGGTTTACTGATGCTGGTTTGTTTTTTTTTACTTTGAACTGTAAGTGGAAAACAACTGTAGCTTGTCCTTCTCTTTAATGCTAGAAATTCCTTACAACAGTCTCAGTCATCTTTTTTCCATTAAGCTAGTTGAGCAGGTGTTGTCTTTGTTCGGTACAGATACTTTCATGGCCCCCATCACTGCATTATTTGAGTGCCTCCCAAGTACTTTCCTGAAAACATCCTGCTGGGATAGGAAAATATTACTATCCTTATTTTGTAGATGATCAGCTGAGATATTTGGTGATCTGCCCACAGCAGCCGAGCTTGAAATCCGTGGGAGAGTTAAGAATAAAACCTGCAGTCCCTGCTTACTGCTTTTTTGCTAAAGACAATACTGCCTTCTTTTTTTTGCAACAGCTGTGAACTTCAGTTGTATGTTTATAAGACAGTGTTGACATTTCCACATCAATTGGTTTATAATTTTGCCACTGCCTGTTTTCCTATGTAACGTTTTTGTTTACTTTCTTTTTTAATTGCAGAAAAAATCCTGGAACCTCTAAATTTCTAACTACGTATTTCCCACCTTATCAAGAGAGGAGAGAGGACTATTATAGATTTGCCATTTGATTTATAAATATTTAGTAGGTACAATGTGAGGCTGGCACATGTGCTGGAAGTTTAGGAAGTGTAAGTAGACTGCTAGATTCCAGTAATTAAGGTTTCACTCTAGCTCTACAAAAATACAGGAAAAAAATACAGAATGACCATCCTAAGCAGCAGTTACTTGACAGCTCCAGTTTTCATTTCTCTCAGACCTGAAACACGCTTCAAGAATGCTGGAGTTTTTCTTTAAACTCATGTTCCTTTGTGCTGCTTGTATTTTGTTCTTTGAGGTGAGTCTGACTTTTCAGAGCTGGTGAGTGCTTGCAACAGCATATTGAATTTGGAAAACTGTTCAAGAGGCCAATTGCCCTGCATGATCTTGCTGACAAAGGATCATCAGCGTTCGAAAGAATGGAAATTCACATCAAAATGGAAAATGGAGTGCATTTTTAAGACCAAGTTCTATTGTATAGCAGGTGTGCGTCTGTGTAATGTGAAATACAATCTCTAATATGACTACAGGTTGCTGGGCTGGATGCAGAAATTACCGAGTCAAATTGTAAGGATTATGTTACAGAGCCTGTCACATCAGGTAAGCCTAGAATCAAAATCCCTTCTGGTCTTAAAGTTAGGGTTATTGTGTAGGATTCTGGCTAACATAAGGCTGGGTCCTGTTAGCTTCCAGAAGTGAATTACCATTTTGTGTGTGATGCAAAACTGTAACGCTATAGTGTTGAACTAGGTAGTGGTAGCATAACAATGACCTTGTACAATGAGCATCCTACTGAGGTGAGCCAGAAAGCCAAGCCAGTCTAACCTGTATTATTTTATTACTTTAGGTCTCCTTCTCGCATTTGGGAATGAATCGGTTCCACACGTAACGTGCTGAGCTGTTGCTAGTGCTTTTTTTTTTTATTAAGTAATGATCTTAAAAAGTAAAACTTAAGTCTTTAATGTGTCTTCCCTTACCAGTTTAATACCAGTGAGAATAATCTTGTCTTTCACCAAAACTACAAGTGTTTAGTTTCCATATCCTGGATAATTGGTGGTTTCTCTGAAAAGGCTTGAACAATTACTTGGTATAGAAAAAAGTCTCTGAACAAGTTCTCTGTAAAATCAAAGGTGAAGGTGTTAAACCCAGACAATAAAACTTAGATCAAAGTAGCCAGCAGAAGGGACTATAAGAGGAGCAGATTGTCCTTTAAGCTTCACCATGTTGTGTAAGGTGTTACCTCTCTCTTTCTCTAATCAGATTTCACGAAGAAAACAAAGCTGTTCTTTCCTGGTGTAATTCAATCAAAGCCCTCAGCCAGATCAGCAGGAAAAGCACCTGCCTTTCTTGCTTTAGATTTGGTTGAGAGACCCCAGTTTTTGATAGGAGTTGTTTAATCCATAACCCAAGCATGTGGCCACACTAACACCTGCCATGCAGGTGAGCTTTTAGTCTTGTTAATAAACAAATATAGTATAGATTTTTGCATTAATCCCACACCCATGCACACCCAATAGTGATCGTCAGGAGAATTTAATAAAATGAGATCATTAATGTCTAATGTACTTTTTGTTAGGCAATAAAGTTGCCCACATGTTGTAATTGAGGTCTGAAGTTAACTTGCTTGCTGGGGCCTCTCTAGGGTAGGTGATGTAGACTAATAGAGCCCATGAAAAATGTTTTTCGTGCTTTGCTTTTCCTCCTGTTTTGTCCGCTAGCCTTTCTTCCTTAACTCTGTCTTGGGTTGGTGCTCACCGTAGTATCTACTGCCATCAGACTCAGACTTAAAATTAGGCACATGTTTGAAACATCTGCTTGACTGAGACCCTCCACAGTGACTATTAAGCTTTTGCCTCAGACACTTTCCGAAGTCCATGGTTCTCTTCTCGTCTCCTGAGTGACCCTGATATAATCCTCCAGAGATCTGTAAAGCAGGCTCTTGTGCCTCCTAATTGTGCAGATATTGGAAAGTGAAGAGTGTGGGCTGATGGTTTGGGTTCAGGCTTGAATTTTCTAAAACTCGCCTACGTTGTATAGGTGGCCACTGTGAAATTTAGATCTGGAGCACCTTATGTTCAGCTCTGCCCCGAAGTTTTATGCATGCGATTTCTGATTTGCATAGAGAGGTCTTACCTGGCTTTTTGCTAGACTCTTATGAACAGGTGTTTGGGTAGGACCACCTCTAGCGTACTAAATGAAGAAGGGTTGAATTAAATCCCATATAGATAAGATAGTGGCTTAGATAAAAAAGGTTGTGACCCATCAGTGTATGTAAATCCCAGTGAGAGGAAGGCAATTTCATTGTATAAGGAGGAATTTCACAAGATTTGTGCCAACTACGCTATGCTTCATTGCTATGGTTGCTTTCTCCCGCAGCAAATTTACACTGGCTTGTGCCCTTTCGTGGGACTATCAAGGGGTGTTGTGATGCCCCATGACCTTCCTTGACATTGCTTTTCCATGGCCTTTGGTGATGGTTCCGCTGTTACGTTATATGACTGAAGTAAATACCTTCCCATGCTTTGACTGTCGTATCATGAGATCTGTTTGTCTGTTTTGTACCTTGCTATGTTGTTCAGCCTCAAGTAAGATATGTGTAAAATGTTGCCATTTGATTTTGGAAGTACTGTACTGCAGAGGTGGGCTTGCCAGTGGGGTTAATGGGACTGGAGCCCTCTGACTGACGCAGTCTGCTTCAAGTTGTTTCACAGGGTTGTGTTCACAGCAGTGCCCAATCTTTCTAACTGTAGTATATCGTCTTAGCTGGTTAATTGTGACTTAGAAATGAATGCTCCTGTGGAAGATTGGTGGGTCAGATACAGCGCTCTAAAAATACTTTTGGATCAAGTTTTTAAAAGCTGAGTTATGTGACCTATCATGGAAGGCACTGGAAGGACACAGAGTCTGCTCTCTAAGCTCCTTGGTGCAGAAATCTTACCTCTTGCAGTCAAAATAGATGAAGGGAAGAAGATAAGGAAAGAACACTTTCCAGAGAAGGAACTGAGACAAAATGACTTAGGGCACAAGAATTTCTCTCAGGAGTGGGGACTGAACTGAAATCCTACACTTGCCGCTTTGTTACTGGGGAGAATGGTCTACTCGAGGTAAGTTTGACCTGAAGTTATAATTCTGGTCCTTGGCAAAGATGTCCTAATTTGCTGCTGTGACGGTGGGTTTCTTTCCAGCAGTTTTCCCACCTTTTCCTGTAAAGGTCCTCTCATTCTGTTGGTTGGCTGCCCCGTCACAGATACCATGCTCTTTGTGATCTGTTGACGCTACTGAAGAAGGAAAAAATTTGTGCAGGACTCATCTCCAGAGCTTCCCAGTCAGAGGGATGCTTCATGGGAGCAGTAAGCCAGGGAGATCAGGAGTCTTCCTTTGAGGTGCTGTGATCTCACTGTGAGACCCCAACTTGCAGAGGTTGGTAGGCTTTGCATAGCGGGACACTGCTTGTGGGTGCATCGGAACGCTGGAAAGCCTAGGGGCGAGTGCAGCCATGTAGAGGAGCAGCCTGGCCTCTTTCCCCTGCCCAGGGGAGAGGCAGGAGCCCAGGACAGTCCATCCCCTGGAAGCAGCAGCACTCAAGATGTCCACTTCCAGTGAGGTGGAGAGGAGAGGCCAGCTGTGGGCAGGAGAACATGGGGCTGGGAGAGTGCTTTTTGGGAGGGTGTGAAAGGAAGTGTGAGGCTTATTGAAGGTGGAGAGCACAGACCTACAGAGGACCTAAGGCTTACCTTCGAGTTTGTACTTGGTGTGTATTTGTAAGTTGAATTACAACCCTACTATTACAGAAAGTGGGGAAGCAGGGAGAAAAAATATGTTAAAAACAGGACAATTAAAAAAATAAAATCCCGAAAGAAGATTGTTATTAATTTTGAAAGTGTTTTTACATACTACTTTTCTCTTTTTTTTTTCTTTAATTTTTGGGCATGACAAGAATTTTTTAATTCTCTGGTTGTGATTTTAGCCAGCAGAGGGAGTTCAAGACCCCTTTTTAGACTGACCGTGCAGGTTGGGCTGTATGATCACCACTTCTGGATGCACTTAATGGAACATTCTCAGCATAGTTAAGTGCTGGGGCCTGAATCAAGGGGTTGGAATACAATCGGGTTTTGTTTTTTATGGCAAAACATAAGAAGGTATGTTTTGAGGCAGTGAATTATCAGAATACACATCCGTTTATATAAAAATATTCGTATCTGGAGCATTTCTACATTGTGCTTGGAGTATGAAAGTGTAAGAGCAAGCAAGTGAAACTTCTTACATATTGCCAAATCCAGTTTTGTTGTCCCATCTGAATGAAATACAGTTAAATGTCATTAACTCCTAATGAGTTTCTAAACAATCTCTGATCTTTGAGAGCCCCAGAGAGCAGCAGTGGACAAAAGGTTTTGAAAATAACCTCTGAATTTAAACACAATCAAGTTTTCTTGTAGACAGTTCTTGGGAATGAAGTTAATTCTTCCTTTCTTTAGGTTTTTAGTATATATTCTAGGATCTGTATGTTCTGGTGGTGGAGACATCCTGCTACATCTTGTGTGCCAAAACAAGAATAATAATGAAATATTGGAAAATAAATCAAGCGCTGCTGGGCTTCCTTTAAACCTATAATTGTGGTTCCTCTGTGACAATAAGCTCTCAACTGAGCATTCATCTGTTGAGCAGTCAGGGCCTTTTATACCATCTCAAGCTGATAACTGAAAATGTAAACCACATTTTCAAGTAATTTATTTTATAAACTTGTTTTGCAAATGTTAAATTATACTAATTTGAGCAGATGCGCGTTGCTGCCCTAGCAATCTGGACAAATTCTTCAGACCTGAGCAGCTTGTTCTTGTGTGCAAATACATACTGACAAAAACTTATTTGCTAGTTTCTTGAATATCTTTAAATTGCCATTCTATTAATGTATATTTTTACTGCAAGAAAAGCTGAAGTGTTTAAATGTTTGAAGAATTAAGTGTAGGTGGGGTGAATCTCAAATACAAGTAACAGCATTTCCTTTTTTCACTTAAACCTGATGGGCTACCCCTGTGTTTATAAACCATTGCGAACTTAATTTAGATGTAGTAGTAAGGACTAAAACAAGTTGTGCTTTGTAAAGAGTCCAAAGAAAGGAACTGAACAGTCCCTGAGTGAAAATAGTGAGGGGAATCGGCGTGTCTGGCATTGATATAATACTGCGAAATCAATGCTTTGATCAACTATAAAGCATAACAGCTGTGTGAAAGGTTTGCTGTGGTTAGCTGGCATTATCTCTTGTGTAAAGGAAAGTACATTGTAAACCAGTAAAAATTAACTGCCAGAGCACAATGATGGTTTTGTGACTGGGAATTCAGATAAAGTTTTGCTTCTGCTGGCAGAATGATAAAAAGAACTGGGGCCATTTGCATACAGGTGAAGAGAGGCAGCGATGTCCCATGTTCCACAGAGGCCAAGGCACCACAGGTATGCAGAGTGCTTCAGCTCAAAGTGCTGCCTTTAATTTAACTTGATTTTTTTTTTTTTTACCTGGTTAGTGATGTAGTAGGAGAAGATGGTCTTGGGAAATGGGCAATACCAGAAAAAGTCATTGGGTGGCAGCAGAGCATTTACCACTTGCCATGGCATCTCAACAAAATAAAGGCAGAAAGAACTGTAGTTCTGCATAATTTTGATAAAGGTAAGTGAGACCGTAGAATGGTATCTATGGTGAGAGAGCGCTCTGTTTGAGACAGGAGATTTCTCTCCAAAAGTGTGTTTATCTGTGTGTGGGTGTATCTGTGTGTGGGTGTATCTATGTAAATAAAATAAGTATTTGTATATAAACATGTATGTACATATACACATAAAAACTACGTCTCTGTGTGGCGTCTGCAGGTTTTAGCTCTGTGATAGAGTGGTGAGGAGCTTTAATGTAATTACCACAACTACCAGCTCCCAAATTAGATCCCACATCCCTGACAGTTCAAGCTTGTTCCTGAGATATATAGCTTGGTGCCGGTGTGAATAAAGCCATGTAATAGTTCTAAATTACTTTTCTGCTGGAAGGAATCAAGCGGGTCTGTGAATGCAGCCAGCAATATGCACTTTCACCGAAAATGGTGATTTTTGTTAGTTGTGTCTGGATCTTTGCAAGAAAACTATGAGAAACAGGACAGTTAATATTTACTATTATCCTTTTAGGCAGGCATTAACCTCTCCATATTTATTGTACCATGTAAATATTGAGTCTTTTTGGATAATGTGGGTGGTGCTTGAAGGACTTTGAAGGTACTGTCCTTTTTTTGGAACTAGAAGCTAAGTGTATTTTGGGTGTGTTCACTTAAGTGAAGAGATAGAGAATTGTTTTCATTTGTTATGTGTTTTGCTTTAACATCAGCCCTGGAGAGGGTTGATGCTGTACACCTCATGATGTAGTTCGTACAAAGAAATGTGTTGTGGCCTTAAGGAGGATACAAACATGCATGTTTCCTTTTCATCGTACACATTATAAAGTTATAACTTCGTTTGCTAGCTTTCGCTAAGTTGTTTGTGAGTTGCTGCTATTGTAAGTAAATGCCTTACCTTCCAGCTGCCCATTCTGCTCTCACCACTGTGGAAATGCTATCAATCTAATACTTTATGGGCAATATCACTGCAAATGTGGAAACTCGGTGATTGAAAGGAATTTAACATCTTTCTTTTGCTACTTTGAGAATAAGAAAGTTAAAAATGGGTAACTGTAGAGAAGTATTCCACCACCAAGTTTTAATTTCTGCTGTGTTTGGAAGGTCCCGCTAAGAATTCATGCTGGAAGCAATCCTCCAGGAAGCATAGGCTGAACTACAATGTGTGCAATGCTATGCTACAGACCTACATTATATTTTGAAGACAAGCATATAAGCAGTTTGGGGGCAAATGCCCACAAGTGTAAGAGGCTGCTCCTACGGACTTCCTATAGGCATCATGGTCAGGCTGGCTTGAGAATTGCATGCCCCTGTAATAAGGAGGGACTTCTGGTTCACAGCTCCTACTGAGCACTGAGCTGAATGTGAGCTACCAAATCCTCACAGTCTGGACTCAAGATCTTGCCTTGGTAATGCTGAGTGTTTCTGACCTACACTGATCTCTGTCCGGTTAGGACTCGGCTGGATTTGGGAGTCCCTGCTGAAGCCAAGGCCCACAACCCATAGAAACAAGGTGTTGCCTCTGAAGAAGAGCTGCCCTGCTTCCAAGCTCTCACTGAGCTCAGAATTCAGTGCTTGCTCCTGCATCTCCAAAAGTTCTTACCTGTACCAGTTAGAGGCAGCATTTCCTGGATCCCGGCTCCCTAGGAGCCTTAAACTCTGTTCACTGGTGGCATATGGCCCTTTCAAGGAATAAGGGCTTTTGGCTCCTGCAGAGCTTAAAAAAGCTAATTTTTACACCCTGTTTTGAGTACTGTTCAGAACTCTTTGAAGAAAGATGTCTTTAAAATTATATTACTGTTTTGGTTGTACGTATTATTGCTGGAGATACTTATTAGAAGTGAACACATCAGTTGACACAGACATCAGATGTCCCCTGCCCTGAAAAGCTTACAAGATTAGGCAAGAAGCAATGTGTGAAAGGAAATCTGTTCAGTTATAGGAAGGTCTGGTTATTGTTTTCATTAGTTTTACTCACCCATTCCAAGCAAGGAGACATGGCATGGAGGTAAACTCTGGAAAACCTGAAGCAGGAAACCAATTCCACAATTTCAGTCTTCACTAAGTGCACCCGGACTCAGTCCTTTGTGATGAAACCCTACCTCTGTGTGTTTGTGCCTCTGCGTTTGGGAAGCCGAGAGGGCAGAGCACCAGAGCAAGCGCAGATGTTTCAGGTGATCTCAACTGTCATGGTAACACAGAGAGGGGGGGCACTCTTGGAGGCATCAGCCCTGATTTGGTAGGTCAAAAATTAGCACATTGCTCTCAATAGTGACGTAATGTACTTTCTGTGAGAAACCTAAGCTACCACATCACTTAAGGAGCAATTAGGAGGTAGATGTTACAGATAAGGGAGCTGCCTAGTAGAAGGCACAAATCAGAGAATGGGGAAAGATGGCAATGGTGGTATGATGGCAGTGAGACTTCGTTCCTTGTATTTGGACCAGCTGTCATGTTATTACATTAGATGAACTTTTTTGTTGTATCTGCAGTGATTTAACTATAGTGAATATCTTCCCTGCCATTTTCTCCGATTATCTTAAGTAATTCCCTTGTTAGTTGTTGCATCCACAGAGCTCTGTGCTTATTTGTTTTTGCCTATACAGGGGGAAAATGTTCCCTCGTCCAGTGTTTCACTATTTGCTTCCATGCTTTGTGTTAACTTGTGCAGAACATTAAGGTGCAGGCTGGAAATTACAGGAATTATGGTACTGAAGGTCAAGTGTACAAACTCTTAGGATACCTCTTTTTTGGCACCAACGTGCATACTAGGAACGCAGTCATCGGTGAGAACGTGATGGTAGAAACAACACCGAGCTTTTTATCTGCAGAGAGTTTATTTGAAGCCACTTTGGGATTATGTCAGCCTGTGGTGATTAAGAGAATCAGTGGTAGAAAATGAAGGTGACTGATGGGAGTGCTGTTAATTTTTTGGTTGTAGTACATGTAGCAGAACTTTATTATTTTGTTTTGGGCAAATATACTGGTTGAGGAAAGAGGCTGCTACTGGAAAAACTTATAAGGCTATTTATTAGAAATCCATTGTAACTGTTCAAGCCCTGATGTTTCATGTCCTTTGCAAGACTGTATATGCTGCTTCTGTCTCTTTGAGGCATCGGCTCTCTAAATCTTGACTTTGTAACCCTTAGTTAATTAATAGTTTTTTGGAACAAATTTTCTTTGACTTTCATTTTCTTCCCATTCAGGGATTTGTCAACCTGACTGCAGAAAAAACACAGTGCCTATTGTCCTGTGCCTGTTTTACATGCTGACAATGGAATAACGTTCTTTTTCCCACAAGTTCGCAATGACATTCTCGTCTTCTCTAGGGGTTACTTCAAGAGGATAACCACCATTTCCTCCCAGTTAAGCTTCCCTGTGTCAAAGATATTTGATCATTTCCAGTGGGTGGAAAAGGGCAGTTCGCAGGCTGATAATTGCATGGGTACCTCTGCAGGCTGTTGCGAAGGATGCTATCTTAGGGCAAATCTCTAGGAGACGTAAATACCATGTTAACAGAATAGCATGAGGATCTGTAAGATAAGCACTGACTGGTGTGTAGATTCCCTACAGCATCAGTGACTGCAACCAAAGGTCAGATCTGCTAGTAACACTAGCAGGAATTCCTGAAGGTTCCCTTGGATCTGCCTTGGATTCAGCAAAAGTGCATCCAAACCTCACTTGTTTAAAAGGGTGATTTTTAGGCACAGTGACTTGCCTAGTTTAGTGAAAGTTCATTTTGGCTAGAAAGTGTCAGACTGTGCAATTAGGAAAGACTCTACACAAAATCCTGAGCAAAGAGGAAAGAAAGTACTGTCACTTTGAAGAAGGGCAACCTAAGTCATCAAAGCATTTGTGTATTTTTGGGGCACTTTGAGGTGAAATGCAGTTACTTTGAAGTGCAACTCTGTAGATAGGAAAACAATGTATGTATAGAATCATAGAATGGTGTACGTTGGAAGGGACCTTTAGAGGCCATCTAGTCCAACCCCCCTGCAGTGAGCAGGGACAGCTTCAGCTAGAGCAGGTTGCTCAGAGCCCTGTCCAACCTGACCTTGGATGTCTCCATGGGATGTCTCTGGGCAACCTGGGCCAGGGTCTCACCACCCTCATTGTAAAAAATTTCTTCCTTATATCCAGTCTAAACCC
>VZTV01008793.1:22868-35626 GCA_013400875.1 Anhinga rufa
CAACCATGTGAGCGCTAAAGGCATCTGGCAGTTTGAGGTGCCTTGGTGTCCTAGTATGTGTGCTGTCCTCACAGTAGAAGTGATTTCCCAGGAAAAATTAAATGTAAAAATTGTAGACTAATTTGCTTGAATCTACACTGAGTATGAGCTATAATGTTGACAGGTCGTGGTACAGTTATCTCTGCTGTAATATGGTCTAGGGCATTTCAGATAAATTCTGATCGTAGATTCCCAAAGAAACAACTGCGCTTTTTTCTTCAGCATTTTGAATGTTCTTGTTGAAGTCCTGACTCATTACCCTTGCTCAGTGGTAAATTGGTGGCCCAACTACAAATCAGGGTTTTATGCCTCTTTTCCAGTGTACCACAGACCTTTGGAATTCCACGTGGCCTTATATAAAAGGGAATTAATGATGTTATTTTGTGATTAATATAAAGTTGCCATCATTTTGTCTGGTTCCTCTCCCTCAGTTCACCAGTAGAGGGCTGAAGGGTTTATTACCTACTTAATTTAGCTTGAATTCTCAGATAAACTATTCAAACTCCCCTCCCGAAATAACTGTTCCTGCCAGGTTTTGACCATAGATCTAAAACACTCTGTGCTTTCTGAAAGCATGATGTATGCTGCATACCATACTAAGCTAGGAGGTACATCCTCTCCGTATCTGAGTCATGTTCACAGCAAAAACTTCAGGTGTCCCTTCTCAAGCATTATGGCATTTTGAAGCATTATTGTTTTACTTCTGAGCTGCCAAGTGGATGCCTTTCTGGAATGTGCAGTTTTAAGCTTTCTAGAGCTGCCTGATAGTTTCTGGTCTGCATGTGGGAGATATTTAGATAAGGTGGCTGTAATGGTCCATCTTGATCTGAAAGTGACGTCTCTTCCTACAGCAGCTTTGCCTGAGTGCTCAGTGCACGCTTGGAGAAGTTCTTCCTCTCTCCTTCTTGCATGCCCTACTGAGTTGGGTTAAAAACAGGACTTTGTGTTCTGAGAACGTAGCCAAAGGTGGAAACCTGAGCTTCATGGGAAAGAAAACAGATCCTTTTGGCTTCTCAGAATGGTTTAGTCCTTGCAATAACCCGATACATTTTTCCCGACTAGAAGGCTGGGATTCCGAGTTCCTGTTTTCTTAAGAGTGGTAGAAATTCATCTACTACTCTGCAGAATTTGTGAGTAAGTTGCTTTTGAGTTGTTCTGCAGAAGAAGGAATTATATCTTGATTCTAAGTCCACTGAAAAGTCCGTAAGATTTCCGCTGGTTTCAGTGGCCTTTGGTCGGACATGCGATGCATGCATGTATATTATGAAAATAGCAGAGAATGTCAGTGTGGGGTTTGGGGTTTTTTGACACTAAAAGCAGATTGGCAACATTCCTATAGCCTAGCTCTTAATATTTTCCAAATGCTTTGCCACTAAGAAAGTGAAGTAAATTGTTGCTATAAAATTATCAGTAAAAAATATTTAGATGCTGGACATGTTCAGAAATGTTTTTAAGTGGTTTTCAGTGTGTCTTCCTGAGTCTTTTGAAATTCTTCTATATCCAAATATGGTCTCTCATAGGACAATTTTTACAAATCAAATATTTTCCTATTGTATCCAGGCAATCCAATAATCCAGTGTATCCAACAAGGAGAAGGGAGTGATTGTGAAGAGGTATGAATTACTCGTAAGTACCCTGAAGAGATAAATGTGCAAGACTTGAATAAAACCAAATTTGCCACCATGACTTAATACTTCAGAGATGCCTAGAGTACAAATGTGATTAGTTTTCATGGTATAAACTTTTTTTAAATAAATATTTTTCAGAAGAACTAGTGATTTAGGTTCTATAATGTTTGGCATGTTTGTTATGTGCTTTCTGGGGTTCCTTTTGCAAAGATGGATAACTGATTGTTATCACTCTGGAGAGCACCAAGGGCAAAGGCAGTTTTCTTTTTATTCTCAGCTTCTTATGGTAGTGACTAGAGGCTGCTTAAGGTCAGGGCTGTGTTGTGTTAGTACACGGAACAGTAAATAATCCCTGTCCTAAAGAAACTTTAATCTAAAAAGGCAGCATGAAGAAAGGGACATACAGAGAAGTAATTATATAGGAAAATAACATTAATTTCAGTGGTGGTTTCTTCCTTTTGAGACAGTTTCTCCCAGAAGATACCTTAAGTGAATTGGTGAAGGAAAGGAGCTGGCTGAACCTGCACAGGAGGTAAAGGCTGATGGAATGAAGCTGAGGTGAAGAAACTGAGAAAGGGGGGAGAAAGGTGGCTCTAAACTGGGCGGACAACGCTGAGTTAGAGCCTCTGGATGATCTCTAACTGGGGATCACTCTTCATTCTGTTGAGAAGCGTAGCGTGTTTTTATATCTGTACATTTACGTGTATGTACGCACACATGCTCAATAGCAGGCATCTGTCCACATGTGCTTTACTAGTGGTTTCTCAAGAAGCATATCTCTATGAATATTTAGCAACATTCTTATCATTGTACTAGGTTTTTATTCTTGTCTTGGAAAAGCATGACAGACAGAATATCCAAGAAATGTACTTTTTTTTTTTTTAACGTGGCTTCCCATAGCATACGGTGCCTCCTCAGTGCTTCTTATATTGTGGGCGCAAGGTGAGATACTACCCCGATGGCAGCAATGGCAAAACTCCAGCATGGTCAGTGGTGGAATATCTTGTGGTTTGAGGGGAAGTCCTGACCTGATGTAAGGCAATGGAATACTTTATGGCAATGGTTTTGACACAAAAATTATAAAGCCAGCTCAGTGTTCTTGTCTGTCATGGAGTTCAGCAACAGCTTTGGTTTCTGAGATCCCCAAATCCTTTTTAAAGCTGTAAACACTTACTGTCTCTCTTCAGAGACACATTATTTCCTGGACAAGGTTCACCATTCAGAAATAAATTTGGGTTGTAAAGGTTCTTGTTTTCAGTATCTCAAAATTGTTATAGTCTAACCTCAAAATTTTGATTAATGTCCTCCTCACTCATTGATGGGGAAGAAGAACAGGTAAGTTGGGAACTTTCTTGAGTTTCAAAAACCAAAGCACACAAGGGCCTATTCTCTCTGCAGTAAGCATCTCTGCTGAAGGGCTCAGAAAGAAGCGAATGCATGAAACACTAGACTCTTTTTTTTCTGCAGATTGGAGATCGGTTTGGAGTTATTTTTTCATTTAGCCAGGAAAGTTGATTATCGTTAATAATGCTACCTCTAATGTTTCATTGTAAGCTTATATTAAGGAAACGTTTGAGCATTAAGCATTTTTCCCACAGCAGTGAAACAATGTACCTTTCCCTGCCAAAGATCACATTCACATATATCCTCCTCATTCCTGTAGCTGGAAGGTGAAGTTTGGAATTTTTCCAGTAGCCCAGCTGCCAATTTACCATCATTGATCATTATCAGGAGTCATTTGACTGAGGTGTCTGATGTATAGCAAAGCATGTTCTTGGCTGAGCGCGATATATTAGCTGTTGCAGGTCTTGGGGTCCTGCTTGTACTGGTTTATGGAAGCCTGCACTTCATAACTGATTGTAGTTTGCTGAGAGATAGCTCCTACGATATAATTAAGTTGTAGTGTACTGATTAGTTGGGGTGTGTGTATGTGATGGGGGAAGAGTTTGCTGGCACCCACACTAAAAACAGAATACCTAATCCAATTCTTTGGCGCTCAGTGGAAGTTCAGCTATTGAATTCAATGAGAGGAGGCACATGCCCAGTGCTCTCTTGACTTAATGTTCAACTCTGTGTCCCCAAAATCTTACAGTGTCTGTTAAGAAAGATATTATGATATTGTGTTGTTTGTGAGTAACTTGCATTTGGTATAATCCTCAGACAGTTAAGTAGAAAGAAAAAAAAAAAAAGAAAACTAAGTCTTTCAGAAGCTCTTACTTCAGCTGGAGAGAAATCAGACTCTTGTCCTGTGAAGGTACCTCATAGTATTCAGTACCTTAGAGTATACCAGTAAGTGAGATTGCAACCATTTGTCACATCATGATAACGCACGAGATGCTGTAAATGCTCTGGGTGATGATTTGAATTAATTTCTAAAACCAAAATTTCATCACTAGTGAGATTTTTACTTTTCCTCCTCTGACGACTAAGCACTTAGACTCAGCATCGTGCTTTGCATCAATGCCTTGTTTCGGCAGCGTAGCTAGTAAGCTAAGATAGAAATCCAGAAGGAATTTTAAAAATTCAATTGATCTTAGTATTTTATGATCCCTCTATTTTGATTTAGTGATGCTTGCTTCATTTTGAGTTTTTCAGTTCTGCATTGTTAGGATTACATATGCCATATGAGAATTTGTTTAAAGATCCCTTTTATTGGAAGTAAAATAAAAACTGGAAATCTTTCTGTTATTGTAAGGCTTTAAAACAGCTTGTTTGTACAAAGTCTAAATTTGGAGCCAGATTTGACTTGTCCTTTAAAACAATAATAGCCTCAGAACGCTGTTAATAAACGCTGGAGGATTTGTCAGTGCTCAAAATAAGTTTGAAGATATCTGAATTTTTTGCCAGACAGCCTTTACACTGATGGAGTTTGGGCTAGAGTGTACAGGTCTGCATTGTACTTTATTAAATAGATGATCATTTAGTGTTAGGTGTGTAACAGCTATCCTTACTGTTCATAGCTGTCCATACTTTTTTGACATCTTCATAATTGATTAATCATTTGTTAACCCTTTATAAACCATTTATAAATGTACCCTGAATAAAAATGTGTGACCATTCAGTTTTTTCCTCAAGTTTAATATTAATGGCAAGTCCAAGGTCAAGATGGGCACAGGGAACCTTTAGGGAGCTGGTGTAGTTTATATTTTGGCCAGTCAGCTGAGGAACCACGTGGGACTAAAATTAGCAAAGTGTGTGCAGTGAAGAAAGTTCACACGGTGTAATACGCTGTGGGCAGTATTAGCGTTGATTTACCCAATCTGTTAATGGTGTGGTCTGTCTAGACCTTTGGAACATTCCTTAGCTCCTTATTTAATGTAGGAGGAATCATTTCTGAAATTAGCATATAAATTGTCTGGAGTCAGCAGCCCTTTAAAACTGTGTTCTACCCTTGTGTCATGGCACAATAACTGTTTGTTTTTTTTTAAAAAATACGTTTCCCAATCAGTCATGTTCTTATGAAGAAGCTCTCGACTTTAGGTTGCATGCTGAAAAAGTACATAAGCCTGAGAAAATTCATTAAGTTTAAAATGGGAAAATGGTCAGGATTTGATTTGGGTAAGTTGTATTTATGTAGTCATGTTAATAAGGGGAAGTGTATTATGATAAGGAAACATCTGGCAAGGTCTATTCATGTAGAAGGTTTACGTATATGTAATTGAAACTGGAGGCTTTTCTGACTTTGACATTAAATATTTTTCTTTCCTTGCTCTTCCACATAACTTGTATATAAGCCATGCCGTATGGTGCATTCTTTCCAGGGCTCAGTTCAGCTGAGACTGCTCCTGGTACCGAACAGCAGGCTGCTGCAGAAAGGAGGTGCGAGGAACCTGTCGGAGGCAAATCCTCCTCCCTGGCTGTTCTTTTGCTGGCTCTTCTGAAGTCCTGTACTTACTTGTTCCCACTTTAGTTGCCAAGAGCAACATACAGTGCCCTGTTCTTAGGTTATCATTTTCAAAGGAAGATAATATAACATGCATTCAGCTTGTGAATTTGTGCAGGAATTGGGAATTTGCTTTTTAGAAAGAGTATATGTGTACACAGAGACGGAAAATAAATGACGATACGGTGTGGTAGGTTTGTTTGGCATGAATCTGAGATGACCACACTGAGCAGTGAAGCCAATAAAATCTTTGTACTACAAAATCATGTGTTCTGAACATGCCATGTACTTTACAGAAAAACTATTCCAGGAATGTTGCTGGAGAGTTTTATATGTTTGTTTGGTACTTATTTTTCATCTCCCTTGCTCCAAAAGCCAGGTGCGTTAATCACAATGAAATCAACTGCCCAGGTCACAGGGAAAAAGAAATGGAAAATAATGTAAGTACAGGAACTCCTAAAAATTACCTAAAATAACATTTTTATATGTAACTGAATAACAAATTTAAGTTGGGATATCCCCTTACCTCCCAAGGGTTAAATACTGAATTTGTTACTGAAAATGCCTTATTGAAAAGCTTTTTCCATTCCAGAAAGGCTTGGCCTGTGGCCAGGAAAACCTCCAAGATGCTGGATCTTAAATTTGTCATGGTCCCAGTATCCATCCTGTATGTCACCCTCGTGTTCTGAAGAAAGGATGTGTTTCAGAGGAGGTGGGGGGGAGAGAATTTTTTCTAGTAAATATTGAAGAGCTGCTCAAGAAGGGGGGGGGCACACCAAAACAAAACAAAAAAAACCCAACCCAAACCAACAAAACCAAAGCCACCTCCCTCAAAACAAAATAAGTAGCTTACCTGATGCTAGAGTAGGGTATGAGAAGTGGAATTTTGTAAACACTTTATCCTATCTTCTGTTCAAGCAACTTGAAAAATTATTATTTTATATGTGGGCAGACCAGTGACCTTCTGGTTGCAACGTCACATTTAAGCTTGTACTACTTTTAGTACAAGGATCTCAAATACTTAGAAGTAATTTGTTTGGGTTTTGTTTGCTTTTTTTTTGTTTTATTTATAAAAAAATAACTCGGATGGCTAAACGTAGGAATGCTGATAGGTGCAAAACGACGTGCAGTGAGCAGGGTTTGTGTTCTGTGCTAGTGCTCTGCCTGGCACAGGGAGGCTCGGCTGGTGTCTGTGGGCCATAAGCTTGATGCAAAACAAAAATCGTGGTAACAACGTGACAGACAAATGGTATGGCTTGAAGTAGAACACAGGAGTCCTGGCTTTTATTTGTACGTTCCAGTTGGGGTGAAATGGGTACACTGAGCCTTCCCGCTAGAGTGAGCGATAGCAGTTATTTTGTGACCGTGAGCTTAGCAACCAAAGACTTGCATTTATTTCACAGGCTTTAGACTAGAGTGTCTGATCCAAAGATAACCGTGCTCAAAAGTGTCAGAATGTACTGGATGAATCAGTACAGGCCATTGCTCATGCAAACGTGAGGTGGTGGATTGCAGCGCTTTCAGACAGGCACAGATTTGGAGAGGCGCTATGCGAAGTCTCAACACGCTTCTCTGCACACCTACCACACCTCTGCTGTAGCGCCCCTGGGCCCCGCTGCCAAGGCTGCGATGGTGGCTGTGATTTTTGACAAGTACCTCTGAGGGACCAGACTTGGGACTACTTCACTAAGTTTGTGGCCCAGGTCAGACCCAATCCTGTGACATGAAAACTTGCTGCATTCACTACAAGGATGCATGGTGTTTGTGGGGCACAGAGTTATATTCTTACAGTCTGCATGGTGTAAGAGCCCCATTTTTTTCGAGTTGTCCCCAGTGGAAAAAGGCCTTTGAATTTTCTGATCTATGCTCCTCTCTGATATTTTGTGGCTTGTGGTAAACAATGTATGCTTGGTTTTATGTTTTCCTTTTAAAATGTTTCTGCTTCGGTGACACTTTAAATGTTTGAAGGGTTTCCCCCCCTCCCTTATTACTCAATTTAATTGGAATTATAGTGCCTATCAAAAAGTATTACTGCAAGGTGACCTGGAACTAATAATTTCCTTTCATCTATACCAAACATTTGTAGATCGTTAAAATGTCACAAATAAAAAAATCTTATTCACAAAGAAATGGCTTTATATGAGCACAGTAAAATATGAGATTTCATTATATACAAAAAGGCTATGTTTTGTATTCCTGGTTCATAGAGCAAACCTCCAACACATGTGGAATGCATGGCAGGATGTAGGACCCTCTAAGGGCTGGATACAGATACGCGAAGGGGAAGAGGAGGGGAAGGAAAAAAGAAAACCCACTTGTGGGTCTGAGGAAACAACCCCTTTCAGTAACAAATGGAGCATGTGCTCTGGGTCTCTGGGAGGATTTGTGCGGGGATCTTGCTCTCCATGTGCGCGCATTCCTCTGAATCAGACAGGTGTTAAAGTGAAATGGTGCCCAGAGGACGCAGCACCCTCCTATGCTATCAGCAGCCTAACCACATGACGGATCCGAAAGCAGCCAAGCACAACTGCTGAGGGGTTTGCCAAGGGGTTAGATGCCAAATGCTGAGAGAGAGTATCCTTGCCAGCTTGGCACCTTTAGGCCATGTGGCTGCTGCTGGCATGGAGTTGTCATTGTAATGTGCTGGGGAGAATGGAACCAGAAACTGTCTTAATAGTTCCTTGTGAATGAAGATCTCTTATTGTTGTCAATATAAAATATTAATTACCTTACAAATGTGCTTGGGAGGCTGTGTGTGGCTTTGGCATCTGGCCAGGCTTGCAGTGGCAAAATCGGAGGATTACCTCCTGGCACTTGAATTTATTTGTGCCCTGCCCTCCCTCCCTCGCTCCCACCCCCCAGCATCACACTGGAAATAAGAGGGAACTATTTGAAAACAGTTGACGTCCGGGGAAAGACGTTCATTGGCTTCTGGGATTTGGATCAGTCCCTGAGCTGGTGCCTTAGGAGTGGATTTAACCAATGCGGTAATCTTTTGGCACCTGTTGCAGTTTTTGGCAGTGGCACAGGACAGCTTTGATTGCCCTGTGACTGGAGTAGCAAGCATATGTCTGATGCCCATCCCAGAAGGAATGACTTGGTGCTCTTAATGCCTTTCTTATTGTTGGGGTTTTTTTCCACTTTCTCTTCTTTTATTCTTCAAGCTGTTGTTAGTAGTTATCATTACTTGAAGACAAGCATCTATCAGCATCTTCAAAGTAAACAAATCAAGGATAAAGCAAGAGAAGAACAGGAACAGGGAGAGGTCTGTATTATCAGGTTCCAGCTGCTTTTTGCATTTGATTTTTGTTTGTCTGGCCCTGACTTTTTAAGAAGTGTGGTAACAAAGGACTCCAGGCAAAATGGCACATGTGCTAGCGTCTGAGACGTAATCAGAAAGGAGTATTTGGGTTTATAAATACGTTAATTGAAATAACCAAGTATGTATCTTCAAGAAGATAATTCAGTGGACCCATTAAAGGAAGTCTCTGCCTACATGTCTCTGTACTGATTGTACATCTGTAAATGGCTGACGTCCAGCAAAGCTCTTAAGTGCATGCTTAAATCTCAGCACAGCTTGGCTACAGCAATGTTGCTAACTTTGGCATGTGAGCTTTTATGCGTTCGGGGCATTCACATGCCTAGTGTTAAGCACATGCTGATGTGCCCTTCTGGATAACTCTTCCTTGTGTCCTACAGGCCTGTAGCCAGGAGTCCAGTTTCCGCCTCAGTTTCCCGCTCCTCTAGAAGGTATTAAAGATGACAATAGGGCCGCACGTCATCTACAGCTCTGAGGGTTTTACCCTTCATTTGAACGTCACTGAAATACAGAGGTACAAACCCCTGAATAATGTTATGAAGCCTACCGATGCTGCATGTACTTTACCTTTCCTGGTTCCTTAAAATCAGTCCAAAGATCTCCGGGTGTTTCTTGAACATAGTCTACAATCTGTTAATCAAAACATGTTGTTTGCTTTCCTGAAAGTGTCTGCCTGTAAGCCACTGCAGTCACCGGAGCAGTTCATTAGGCTCTTATGAACAGATGCATTCTTACAGATTAGATTAGTAGGTTTACCAGGTATAATGAGATTGTCTGTAAAGGCCCCCAGTGTTTTAAATCACTGTTTTAAAATATATTATCAGTACAGTCTGTGCAGAATTTAGTGTTTGTTGAAAATGACTCCTCAGGTAACCCATGCAAAACTGCAGCAGGGTTTTGTGGGGAAAGTGGCACGCTCAGATATCACACTTAAAATCCACATTGCTGCATCACAGTTGTTCTTATAGCGATGGATCTTCTGAGAGTTACGTGTGTTAAAATTTAGCGCTGTGCTTGCTGCCTTGTGAAAAGTCAGTCTTGAGAGCTGGGTGATGAGATTTGAAGAGGAAGTCCACAGGTCCTTATGGTGGTTCTTGGAATTACAACTCGGCTTTGGTATCTAGAAAGTCAATAGATCATCTTAGGCTACCTATCTACCTACCGATATCAATCAGGATGAACATCAGTAAAGGCAGCTCAGCTGCCAAAGCTCTTAAATGATAAATAAGGAGAATTTAATTAAATATAATAGTCACAGCTCAGAGGTCTCATTCAGTACCTCTGTCAACATATCTAGTTTAAAAAAAACCAAAACATTCCATCAGTAACAAACAACTGTACTCACAAGTAAAGTCCAAGCAAGCAAACTCGGCAAAATATTCTGGTGTGTGCAGCTCAGAGTCCACTCAGATATTTTCCGGACTACCATCTGCATCGGAAAGTTGTTGGACAAATAACTCTGATTCTCTTCGGTAGCTTCTTGGTATGCCTGAGGTGGGGTTCCAAAAGAGGAGTAGCTGGCAGTCTGTTGTTTTCACCTTCACCGAAGCCTGTTTGTATTACAGGGAGCATAGTGCATCTCTGGTCTTTTGGTATTTGTACTTATTTATTCTAAGGAAGGTCATTTCTTGGAGATCATAAAAAATCCAGATGGGGAAAAAAATATCCTGTTGTGAGAAAGTTCTTATCTGCTGCATTGAAATAATTGAAAATGGCTTTCTAAATAGCCCAAAGCAGCTCACTTAAGGGTTAAGACCCAAGTTTCCTTTAACAAAAAAAAGAAAAAAAAAAAAAAAAAACAAAGGAAACNAAAAAAAAAAAAGACAGAAAATGCAAGTTTGAGAAATACTTTAATATATCTGTGCCCAGCTTTTTGCCCCTGGAGAAGGAAGTGAGAAATTTAGAAAGCAGCACATGTGACAGATGCTGCTCAAGATGCTTAACACATTACTTAAAGATGCTCTGTAACCATCATGTTGTGAGTAATAAAAGAATGTGAATGGGATGGAAGAAGAACAGTCCAGATTTACTGTAACCACATCTGTAGCCTCATCACTCTCACATGATGTAAAGAGGTCAACAAATTCCTGCCAGTTCCTGGAGTATTCCTAAATGTATCTTTGCAGTACAAGGCAACATCAGATTAGGGAGCCCTCAGGTTACCTCCAAGTGAGCTGGCATGTCTGTAGTAGATTACCACACAGGGATACTAGCTTCAGTGCCAGAAACAGTAAAGCTCTGTTACTGCCATACATAGTTAATTAGCTCGGGTGTCACACCGAGCAAACACAGCTATATTGCTTCTGGTTCTGCCGCTAAGTTAATTGAGGCTGGCTTGGGGATCTTTGCCCCAATGTGCGGTGCAGACATACCCAGGAATGCACTCCTATTGTTGACTGAATACTGTATTTTCTCATAAATGTGGCAGGAGTATAATTGCAGGGTGGAAAAAGAAGGCCAATATACATTCACTTCACTTTAGAAACTAAATTAAACCTTTGACTTAACTCACTTCTATACCAGCTCCCTGCAGGCATTTCTACAGGCTTCATTAGAGCCAACCTAGAGGCCATGGAAAAGGTCTTACAAAAGACTAGCCAGGAAGCCAGTCACAGACCCAGATCCTGCTGCTACAGAGTACAATCTGCCTCTTGGCACCTCGGGCTTGCAGCTGCCAGGCACTCTCCTTATGTGGTCACTGGTGTTGGCTCGGAGGCTGGAGCAGATAGATGAGGAGGGCTAAGGGGGAACACATTCATCACTGCCAGCAATGAGTGGAGGCAGTGCCAAGTCACTATGTAACTAGGCACATGTGCCAATTTGCTCAGTAATTGGATTGCTATTTGAAAAATTAAAGTGGTGTCTAGAAAATTCTAACCTTCGCATTTATGAAGTATGAAGTTTGCAGCTGAGAGGCCGAACAGGAAGAGTAGAGGTGATCAGACGTAGGTGTTTAAGGAGAGAAAATGTAGGAAGTAATTTGATCGCTTTCAAAAGTGTTACACCAGCCTCAGAAGCAGCCTGTCTGTACCAGGGAGACAAAGAGCAAGACACAGCGCAGAGGAAAGCTGTAACACTATGGACAAGCTGTAACCCATTGCTTACTAAGGAAAATTAGTGTGGGCTTGTCAGCTGAAAGCGATTTGTATAAAGAAAACATATAATTAGAGGGAAAGGCTTGATATACTTTCTGTATTTTCTTTTTCCCCCCCCTACAGAGGAAAAACTGTTAATGGGCGTTATTATAGATTTTCAGTCTGTATACATCGCTCCCAAATACATTTGGTGAACAAATCCTATGCGCTAATATTAAGCATAAATGACATTGAATTATCCAGCTACAGAGAGAAATTCTTATTCGGAAGCATGCCTCTGCCTCAAGGCATTTCTGCTCCCCCTGAAGTCAAATTCAGACCCTGCTTTGACTTCAGTAGAAGCCTAATTACATCCAAAAATATAGTTACCTAAATAGTCCTTCAGGCGTTTCATTATTCTTTGCAGTTGAGCTCACTGGCCACCCTTATTCAGCTGAAAACTTTGAGCATATGGATACGATGGATTATAAATTGTTCCTAAGATAATATTTGTAGTTTAAAGCATAATCCAGTTGCTAGTAGACGTATAAAAGTAGTGCCTGTGTTCTTCATCACTGTTAAGCGGAAACTCAAGCTGGAAGCTCTGTATTTAAAATAATAAAAAGTAAAAATCTATGGACTCACACTGAGGAAGAACTATTTGGAACCTCTGTAAAATGTCTGATTATTTCTCATGCGCTCAGTCCTGGTAGAATGAGGTTAACACATGTCAAAGCAGAGCCTAAGGAAATTTTGGGTTACATTTCTGCCCCTAGATGGAGTATTCTGCACGCTGGTGTGTATATATATATATA
>VZTV01008806.1:0-12898 GCA_013400875.1 Anhinga rufa
CCCCCCCAAAATAATCAGGTAGGGATCAGCTGTTTTGGAGCTAATGGCCCATAATGGCCAATACTTACATACAAATATTTCTATCAGTAGGTCTATCCATGAGTACAACTGCTTCTAATAGCCCAAAATGTTATGGCTTCTACAAAAATTTACTTTTTTTTTCTTTTTAAATTAATATCAGTTAGCATAACTTCCATTTCTTTATATTAAGCTGTCATCTTAAAGCTGTGGCACCATTAGGAGATTAAAACCCCCTTTATTTCCTTTTAAAACTTTTTTGAACAAGAAAGGAATAAAAGCAAAACCAAATTAATTAAAATGGGATGAAAAACATTCATACAGGAAGGAACCTAAGACTGTAAATTCAGAAGTTATTTATAATGCAAATAAGCTTGCAGGTGTTACGAAGTTCTGAGAAATCAGAGCTAACTGGCATTAAGTCACTGACACCTAACTGACACTATGAATTTTTATTTATCATATGCAAAACTAATGTTCCTCTGGAAAAAACAATGTGAAGACCAGCACACAAAATTCACTGTTACGTGAACAGGTTGTTGCGTGAAGGGCATAAGAAAGGTAACTGATCTCATTCCATCTTTCGGCTCCTTCCAGTGATTTTCTCTGGAAATTACGAGTGAAAACATGTCTTCATAGAGGTGAAGGAAAGGATATCCTTCTCCCTGCCACTTCCTCTGTCTTGCATTATTCTTTAACTACCTGCTTTCTGCAGTAAGTAAACAATATATTTTTTTTGCTATCTTTTAATTGCTCTAATTCAAAGTTTGATTTATATGGTTTACATAAAGGGGATAATGTAAAGAAACCTCACAACATTTATTTTTGGTGGTAGCTGTCTACTTTTCTGTGTCAAATATGAATATATTCGAGTTGTTCAACTGCAAAAATTTAATCCACAAAATTTGGACAATGCTACTCTGATGTTCTGTTATTCCTATATAGTAATCAGAATTACAGAAACAATCTCCATATTCATGTTTTTAGAAATTATAATAGCTGACCTTGACATTTAATTAAGGCAAGTCCCAGAGTGGATGCAAATATTGCCAGAAGTAATCTAAAGCAGAACAGTTTGAAATCTTAGTCTCTGAAGCTTTGCAAAGGTTCCTTCCACCACTGATAAACAGCACACACACAGACAGAAAAAGCCTCTCAGAAACATCAAATTTTTAATTAACTGAAAATTATAGTAGGAACAAACACAGATGAGCTTACATGGGATGTATAATGAGAAACGAATGGCAACCCTAGCAAAAACTGACAGGTTTTAGGGCATTTTAAACCGGTGTTTGAGTTCTAATATGGTACCACCTCTGGCCTTCAGTAACTCTGGGGATAGAGAATGGGAAATCTTTGACCCTAATACCAAACTTGCAAAATTTCTGCTTGTTACTTTATTGGTCAAAGTGCTAGCTTGTTATATTAAATGCAAGTCTGTCAGCTGTTAAAAAAATCAAAGAAAATCACATTTGTGTGATTTTAACCCTCAACTGTATCCCCTGGGACAATGCCTAAGAATCAGTCCCATTACTTTTAAAAGTCTGAAGGTAGACTAAAAACTGCATCTGATCTTTGAATGCTGCAAATCTAAAACTGAGGTCTAATATTTGGAATAAAGCTGTGCTTGGAAAGTCCTGATCCCATCAACATACAAAGTTTTTACAGGGTAAGAAACACTAAAAAGTTAAATAAAATTATACCCCATAGGAGTGTTCCTCAAACTGCTGGTTATAAGGAGTGACAATTTATACCCCAGCCAGTCATTATTGCCAGTTCTCACTCCTCATGCCTGGCAGAACAGTTCTACAGCTACATCAGTTGTGTGAACACTTGCAGAGAGATTTTTGAAGGACTTAATGAAAATATGCTATCCTCAAAGAGTGTCATGCTTGTAAATGACTGAAGGAACAGTTAAAATTAGAGTAGATATCTTTGCAAAAGCTGTAATTAAATACCTGAGAAAGCATCTACCTAGAAATACATCTACTTTCCTTCAAGCAAGTGCTACAAACAAATCCTCCGATGATATAAACTGTGGTACAATTAAATAGTATAGCTATCTCCTTTCTAATGTCAACCCAGATTCCTTAACAGATAGCATGAATCAAAATGCTTCTTTAAATCAACTTGTTAGCTGTTTAACTAAGGAATCAGTATCAGATTTATACTTATGAAACAGCCTACAGGAAAATTAAATACAGGAGAAAGGTAATATTCTAGCTCAAGCTGTAGGAAAAACCCTGTAACACACATACGTAAAAATTAGATTTGCTATAGTTTTACTCATGTAGGGTACACAGAATAAAGCATAGCATATCTTCACTAAAAACATCTCATCCCTTCCAACAGAGTTTTGTAATTTTAAAACTAGTAAAGCTCTTACCATATTTATTTTGTGAACCAGCAATTTATGGCAATTCTATGGTACTGCCTGCAATAAAATAATTTAGTTTATTACATGATTACCTTAACAGCATTACAGCACACTGTTCAAAATTTGACTCAATTGCAGTCCACAATTTTTGCAAGGTTTCTTTGGCATTGATGTTTTCTTTAGTACCTGGAAATAATAAAATAAGTTAGAATATATAACATCTAATTTTCATATTGTTCTAAATATACACCTGCCAAATACTTGTGAAAAATGCCACTCACACAAGTAAATTGTCTTATGAATCACTAGTTTTTATTTGGAATTTTACAGAAGTCATGCTGAGCTGAAAACTAAATTCTCCTTTGACAGAAGAAATCCCCTTCATCATCACCTTTGTACTTTTCAGCACTCCTACAACTGCAAAAATGATGTGATCAATATTTTCTCTGATTTACAGTTTTTTCATTGTAACATGTTGTAGCGATATGAAGTGATCTCTGCCCTCTGAGAATACACTGTTTAGCCCCCAGCAGCTTTTATCTGCAGACACCATGAAGGGGTAGGTATGTGCCTAGGCAATCGGTGTAGCTAAAAAGAAAAGAATTGGGCAGCTCCAGTGGGTAACTCATCCCACCCATGTTTGATACCTCTCAGATGACAGGATGTGTTGTCATCTCAAGGTATCTACTTCTATACACAGAAAACAGACAAAGACTAGGCAACTAGTTTAGACCTGTTGTTCAGCTTTTCAAGATTCAAGTTAGGTGAAATCCTTCTTTATTGCCTAAGCAATTAGTGACAGAAATGGAGGGAGAAAACTAAAAAAAAAAAGAGGGGGGAGTAATAACACTTTACTATAATGACAAGTAAGAGAGAAAAAATTATAGATAATGGGGGAAAGGAGGAGAATAGTATGACTGAACCACCACCCCACCCCCCCAGTAAAGCACTGTAAAGAGAATATCAGAATTAAAGGTAACAGAGTATTGATAAATCAGAAGAAGTTAAGAAAGACATTAGAGACAATGGAAGAAAATAGTTGGGATGCTCAAATAGCGCTCAAATGACAAAAATCTAAAACCTAAGCTTCAAAAGAACAGCTTCTGGGCCCTGGGATTTGTAGAAATTAATAATACTAGTCAAAGTTTATGGAAATTCCTAGTTTAGATGGCACTTCATAAACAAAAATAGAAGGGCACTAGACAACTTAAGTAAGGAAGCTTAAGCAAGACTAGGCTAGGGGTAATAGTTTGGGGGAGAGGCAGCACCAGATTTACTGATGAGGAGACGAAGGTACAAAAGATAGCTTGAAGAGATCATCTGGTGCAGGTAAATATATAGTCAAAAGAACCCCAGCAACAATAGTAATTCAAGAAGGAGCTTCCAGCAGAATGGGGACGACTTACTAAAAAGGTAATGTATATCTCACAACAGAGCAGTTTTCTTTCCCACAATCCTCAGGCATTCATATACTGTGAGGCTACAAGGAATCATTGTGATCCAAATTTCTGTGTAACAGTCCTGTTAATATATTAATTGCTATTTCATTATATGTAAATCACTAATCCTTTTTGAACATGATGAGTATCTGTTTGATTTTAGTCTTCAGTAGTACAATACAAATCTTGGTTTATTCCAAAAAAATACCTTATTCTTTTAAAAATAAATGCCACTTTTTCTAGTTTGAATGTGTCTGCATTCGGCTCACAGTCTTTGAATCTCAGACTAAAGACTTTCTTGTTAATCCTTTGGATCTCAGACTAAAGACCTTGTTGCTATCAAATTCCTTTTCTCATATGGGTAACTTACAGATTACAGTGAAGTCATTCTTAATCTTCTCTTTCTTAAATTACAAACGAACAGCCTGCAAGCACAGGGCCTTCTTTAATCCTGATACTTATAATTCTACCCAGAATTTCTCTGTTACCTATCTTTCTTCTTCAACTGTGGACACTACACTTGGACACAATATTCCAGCTGAGATAATAGAATTGCTGAGTAAGAAATGTAACACAAGTCTTCAACTGCTATGTAAGATTCCTCTATTTATATACATAAAAATGAAGGATAATATCAGCGCAGTATCTTCTGAGCACAGAACCAGCCTCTGATGATGTGTTGTATTGATTATCCATTATGATGCTTAGGTTCTCATATGGACTCCCCTTACCTTTGCAGAAAAAAACCCCAAACAAACGTAGCCCAGCTCTGAGCTAAATCTACATTAATGTAAATTCTGGTTTAATATCTGTGAAAATCTAGGGGGGGTGTCCTTCCTCTACTTTTTAGTACCGTATGTGCTAATTGAGTGGTTAGGTTGAGTGATATTCTTAGTTTTATAAGAGACTAGAAATTCAGCTATAAGGTTCTATTGCATTTCAATTCATTTTAACTAGATATTCATTAGTAATAAAGTCTTTACAGTAAATATTTGCATAAGATGAAGTGTGAAACATTTTTTAAAAGGCATTTTTAAAGGACACACCTGGTTTTCTGCTGTTCAGTACTTTCCGAACATAGGTCCCTCTCCAAATGGCTTGAAGTTTAAGAGCTGCTGCTTCTTCTTCAGAAGTGGGAGTTTGGTTCTGCTGACTACTAAGGGAATTCTTCTCACAAACCTCTAAAAGAAGGGGAGGAGAATGAGCAACACCAATAAAACTGGAAGTCCTGTAGCTGCTTGCGATGAAGTTAAAAAGACAAAAAAAAACCCAACCACAAAATGACAAGAGAGCTATATTCCAGAAACAGAGTGGTTTCTGGATAAAACTTCAATTTATGACAAAAATATCATTCTTAAAATTTTGCTCTTGTCATGATAAAATTAGACAGAATATACTGTGTGACTACACAAAGTCAGAACGTAACTACTATGCTAACTCCAAACACCAAATAATTGAATTCTTACTTCTCTTTATGGGCAGTTATTGCAGTGCATTTTTTAAAATCAAGTCTCCTGATGTAATTTCAAAATATCCTTCCAAACATGAACCAACAAGATTTGATACATTAAAGCCTGACTCTGAATACAACTTAAAAGAACGTCACAAGATTTTAAGTGTTTTTGTCTCTCAATCTGATGATTTTATTAAGTAATAATTTAAACACCAATGTTGTTCAAAACATTGTATTCAACCTTTGCTAAGGAGCCATGGAATAAGGATAAGATCTGTGATAAAGCAAGAGTTAATTTACCTGACTGTGACTTTCTGTTAGCAAGGAGTTTTGGAGTGGAACAGAAATTAGTAGGTTCTGACAGGTTAGTAATGAACTCTTTGAAGGCATCCTTGCCTAGAATTAGCATCGTGGGAGCCATCAGTGCCAGAGTTTAGGGGCAGGGTGTGGAGAGCAGCACTACAAGGAGCCAGTGCCAGGGGGCCAATTTGGAACTGCACAGATAGAGAACAAGGGCAGTGAGACAGCATGAGTGGAAGGGAACAGTGCTCCAAAAGGAAGTACCAACAAACCAACGGGAGAAGAAATGAGAGAAATCTGCTTGAAAAATATAGACAACATTGGACGCAAACGAACCAGCTTAAGAAAAGATATTGCTGTCATCAGCCAGGAGATCACACATTTCAACCTAATCTCTTTTATTGAATATGTTATTGAATATGTTAAATGTGGCTGTGTTCTCAACCACCATTCCTCATTATTGTCTCATTTCCAAACCCCAGGAAGCTTCTTAATACTTAGTGACTCTGAAAGGTTACACAAGCCCACTTCAACAGACAACAGATTAGAACACAACAGTATTAATGGCACAACCACTTTTATAAAACAGAAGCATATAATCACAGAATAATATAGGCTGGAGGGGACCACTGAAGGTCATCTGGTCCAATCCCACATCCAAATCAGGATCAACTTAGAGCAGGTCACTCAAGGTCTTGAGTAAATGTCCAGTCCATTTTTTAATAACTCCAGGGATGGAGACTCCACAACCTCACTGGGCAATCTCCTCCAATTTTTTACTAGCCTCATGGTGAAAAATGTTTTCCTAATATCCAACTGGAATTTAACATGCTCTAAGATGCGTCCTGTCACCATGCATCCCTGAAAAGATCTAGCTCTTATCTTCTCCCATTTGTTCATCAAAGTAACACATATTTCAAAGTGAATTTGTCCCATCTACAAGCTTGTCTATTTTATAATTAAATAACCCAGTGGCAAAATGTCTTTTGACCCCACTAATCATTGTTTTCAAGGAAAGGAAATATACTTCTATCATCAGTAGGTGTTTTAGCTCAGAAGAATGGCGTCTGCTGCAGAGCCTACATTCCCCATATAAGGCAAAATAATATATTATAAAGTAAGTAAATGTTGTATATTTTTTATATGAACACACAGTTACACAGACTGACCTAACAAGTAAGGAGACACTAACACTGAACCTGAATCAATAATCTATAAATGTGTGACTACATCTAATATTACTCCTGGGTCATCTAAGCATCTGTGCTGGTTTGGGCTGGGACAGAGTTAATTTCCTTCACTGTAGCTGGTCTAGTGCTGATGGCAGAGCGATGCTTTAGCTGCTGTTAAGGAGCAGCTCAGAGCCGCTAAGTCGCTCCTGTACTAGTGAGGGACCCCTCCAGCCTCCCATGCTCTGCCAGGGGCACAGGAGAGGGGAGGGGAGGGGCCACAGCCAAGTCAGCTGATCCAAACTGGCCAATGGCATATTCCATACCATATGATGTCACAACCAGTATATTAACTGAGGGAGCTGGCATGGAGCGGGGCGGCACGGCGGTGTTGCTTGTCTTCGTTGTTTATTCGCCTTCCTCCCCCTGGGTTTTGTGTCTCTCTCGTTATTTTCCTTTTAATTACATTATTATTATTGTTGTTGTTGCTGTTTGGGGTTTTTTATTATTTTAATTATTATTAAAGTGTTCTTATCTCACCCCACGAGCTTTCTCACTTTTACCCTTCCAATTCTCTCCCCCGTCCCGCCAGTGGGGAGTGAGGGAGCGGCTGGGAGGGGCTGAGCTGCCGGCTGGGGCTAAACCACGACAGCATCTCTTGGTTTTGTTGCTTCTTAATTGATAATCAAGTAATGGACAAGCTTTTGTAAGTGCTGGAGCTTCAGGAAGGTGTGGGGATAGTACTGCAACAGTCTGCAGTTATACTGGTTTAAGCTGCTGTGGAACCTCAGCTTCAGCTTCACTTGGGAGGGAGAGTAAGTATTTATAGCTGTGGTCAGCAATTACAGCCGAGTCTTACTCTTCTACTAGAGAGGATTTTATTCAGAGGCAGAGGAACTGAAAGGGCTTGCATTTTCCAAAAGCTGAAAATCGTAGTGCCACAAGCACTTATAACAGCATTTATGGTTTCATATACTGCTACTGATTACTGAACTGTTCACCTGTACCTGTTCAGATCTAGCCTAATAGGTGTTTCTCATCTGCGTGGCCTTTATATGAGACCAGGCTGATGAGTTCAAATTCCAGCTCACCTGCCACTGAATGAAGACCTCATTATTCCCATTACTCCCTCAGAACACAGCTGTGACATGCTGATAGGGGAATACACAGTGTTGGCTTGGTGTTGTCCTATGAACAAACTGAACAGTTTATCCACTGGGGATATCAGGTGGACTCCATAACTAGAAAGAAATACCTATGTCACTAGAAATAATACATTTCATTTGTGAGCTTAAAGAATATATGGATATACAGTCCTTAGTTAAATGTTAAATTGTTTCTGAATATACAAATCTAATAATTCAGATGCAGTGTCACACACAGAAATGAATTCTATTCACAGAAACTGTCAAAAGTTACTCTAGATCAGGCTGAAAACTGGAAATGCTGAATGTTTTGTGAAATTATATATTCTTAAAGATTTAATTTCTTTTTTGTTCTAACATTTTTAATACAATGTCATAAGAACAAAAATATTTTTCTTTGTAACATACAAGTCAAAATTAAATATTCTGATCTTTAAATTTTTTTTGACTTAACGATTCTTAATATTTTATCTTATAAACAGAGAAGTATGTTACTATGAAATGCTTTAAATCAACCAATATTAACTAGTGGATGTTTCAAATTCAACAACTGAAAACTGATTTGTCAAAAATTTGTGACATGCTTTACTCGTTAGGCAGAAGATACCCTGCTAATAATAAAACTGAAGTTCTCAAAGCAGCCTAGCAAGACTTTGTTCACCATAAAATCACCTGCAGTTTTATCATAACAGTGTGGATGCATCTACTATAGGCAATGTAACATAATATTGTTTTTGAAAAAGGTCTATTTTGCATGTACTGGAGAAGCACTTTACATATTCAACCAAATTAAGGCAACCTTTCCCTCACCCCTTACTGGAACGCAAGTTCAAATCCAAAGTGCAAGAAGAAACAAATGTCCAGAATTATCTCTCCAGTCACACAGCACAACTGCATGATCACTGCTCTTAACCTATGTTTCTGGAGGAAAGAGAAGTTTGTTCTGGAAAAGAACAGGAACTTCTCAAGTAGGGTTTACACAGATAAGATAAGCTTATAGCTAGCAGCTTGACTTCTAGATAAGATAACATTTCAGACCAGAAGGTTTTAACACACTGCACACAAAAGGCATTCTACTTTCAATTTCAAAGTTGGAATTTATCTATGAGAAAGAAATGTACCCTTTGAATTGTGCCTAAATGACTGTCAAGTGTTTTGAGACTCAGCTTGGAAACCAGTACCACAGACCTCCAGTGAGTTCATGAACTGAGTTGGCTCACTATTGGGCCTAACAAAACCGGGACAAAGTAAAGAGAAGAAATGTGCAACAGAGAGCAGGCAAGCAGTATTGAGCTGTCAAGACCGTCTCCCCTCATCTTGTGTAACATCATCCTGATATGCTTCCTTTTCCAGGAAGCATCACATACCTCTGTAAATTCAGCACCTCACAACTGCCCAAAGTTCTGCAGGGTCTCTTTATCTACTATCTTCCCAGAAGACCATAGAAGAACCATGCCATGAAGAAGCACTTCAGGAACTTCCATCTCTCTGTCATATGTTCACAGGGCATGGTCTTCCACTTGTTTCTTGTGGCTCCTCTGCTAGTTGCTCCATGGGGATGGATGGTATTTGGCAGACAAACAGATGTCACTAGATCATTTTCAGGATGGCTTCTCAGAAACCTTACCAGGCACGACTGCTAACTGCAGTACATCCTAATATCCTTGCCCTCGGTAAATCTTGAGATTAATTCAGCACACAGTGCAAAATGAATATGCTAATATAAAATGGAGGTGGCATTTAAAAAAAAATAAAAGCTCAGATTTGGCCTGATCTACTCTCAGACACAGACAATGAAAAGATTTCATTAATCTGCTACGGTAGTTTAGACTGTTGGTGTAAACTGTTGACTGTTAGGTTGCAAAGGGTTATAACTCAAATCTTGGCAAGATCCAAGCAACTAACCTAACAATGCAGCACTGCTCATGTGGGCCAGGCAAATCAGGTGATGCCAGTCCTTCTAGGCCTTCCTACAATGCATTTCTCACCTGTGTTTTCCTGCTATCTACCTATTTTTTCCTGACACTTCACTCGATTTATGCTTTGTTGAATGCAGCTGCCCCCATTTCTTTAGAGTTCTGGGATGGAACCTGAACAAAAGCATGCATTTATTCCAATGCAACCTTTATGAAGCAGGGCAAAATGTATATCCAAGGTCAATAAAGCCAAAGGGAAACAATTGACTTTCCAGTCTGATAGTAATCTTAAGTCTGGAAAAGCGACTAAATTAAAAAGATATATTGGACACTGGAGGAAATCAAACTGAAACAGAATTTTCCTCCTCCATACATTTATTCCACTTTTTTGATTCTCCCCCCAAATCCCAACAAGAATTCTGCCACAGTGGATCTCATAATTCAGTAATATAGACGAGGTCTTCACTACAACCTGTCAACTATGCTAATTGTTCAAATTATTAAAAAAATGTCTTTTCTTCTATTGCTGACCAGTGTTTAAGGTTTTTTTGGGAAAACAGAAATCAGTAGCACAGTCATCTTGAAAAATGTGACAGGTATTGTTAACTTCGAGTGGTGTTGCAAATGTCAACAGGCTGACCCTTACAACTTATGCTCTTGCCATAGGATATAAATCTGTGGAAATACAATGAGTTATTCAGTCATTCTGGCTGATCCTTCATCTCTGATATCTCACAGAAGAATAACCTTCAGAAGGGAGGAGATTTGGAGGGAAGTCCCCATTAAAGAATGAGAGATGAGTATTTGTGCTTTTTTAAAGAACAAGAGTATTACGTCATTTTGTCAGTAAAGATATTTGTGTAAATTTTAATGAAGTTTGTTTATACCAATTTTCCAAAATAAACTGACTAATGAAAGGAAGATATCATCATTTTGATTGACCAAGGAGAAAGACTACATACTGTAAGTTCATAATAGCAGAAGGAAAAGCTAAGTCACCCTGAAAGAATGGCCTTCAAACAGTGGTAATGTATCTTCCTGCCAATTCCTCAGATAAATTATTTTTCTGTTGTAATATGAAACCATATGCCTAAAGCTTCTATTAATAAATTAAATATTAACATTAATAGATAAAAAAGCTACATAGACTGCAAAATAAGTCTCTTAAAATGGAAATAAGCCATATATTTGGTTGCCAGGCAAACTTAATTCTAACTGCTTATGCCTCCAGCCTGCATACAAAATGAGGCAAAGAACCTGCAGGAAGAGAATTATCCCTGCTTGTAATAAATCTATTTGCCTTACAATTGCTCCTCCCACAGTACCTTCAGGTATCCGGCATACCCTAATCACAGGCTGGAGAAGAGGTGGATGGTGCTGTAGCTACTTCCCCACTATGTGTGTGACTAGCCAGCCAACACGATAAATTTGCCAAATAATAGGCTTAAAAACCAAGCAAGCAAGCAAGCAAACAAACCCCAAAGTACTATTCCCCCAAACAAACAAACAAAAACCCAACCCATTACCAAGAAATAGTTGAACTTTCGACTAAGGTGCTAACTTGAGTCTTCATTCAGGTACTAACTTCACTCTAATTTTGTGAACAATGTATGCATTTAAGGTCTTTTCAGTTGGTAATTTGAACAAGAACTATGATCTGCAGTACATCAGGTAAAAAAAACATCTGTAGATGCTTGTTAATGCGTGTCATTACTGACAAATGCAAGTCAAGGAAGACAAAGGGCCATTTTATAAATTTTATAAATTTTATAAATTAACAAAACATGAACAGACTTTCTGGAACAAAGAAAAGGATCATTTCTATTCTGAGATGGGTGTCAGACATGCTGTCAACAGTAGAAGGCTTAGGAATCTCATAAGAAATGAACCATGCTTACTGAGGCAAGAAAACACAAGATCAGTGAAGAGTTGGTTTCCTTCTAAATAAGAATGGGCAGATATCTTTGAGGGGATTAGCAATACCAGTACAGTACCTGAAGACACAGTGTCATCCTCAGAAACCTCAATGTCTTTAAAATCCAAAGTGAAGGACCTGAAGGCAAATTTATAGCTGTATGGAGCCTTCTTGCCGAATACGTATTTCATCAAATACCAAAATGCACTATTGAAAACCTAAAATGAAAAAGAGAAAAAGCATTCAAAGAATAATTCATTTTTAAAAAGTGATTTATATTGATTCTCATTATTGTGTCAAAAACTGTTCAGCTCTTTTCTTTTTTCATGTAAAAATGAAATCTTTAAATTCCTCTAACAAACACAGTATCTGAAAATTGGTCCCAACTGTAGGACTAAAATGCTACAAGCCAATAATCAAAGGAAAACCTGTTTCATGCCTGGCTTATTAAATACAAGACTGATTCTACAGCATAAGTCTTTATCACCCAAAAATATCTTAGTAGTTTATGTGAAGTGAGTTGATGGTCTCATACCAGAGCATAGACAAACACATTATAATCACCATCATGACAACTGGCATTCTTATTAGAGGTTTTAGAACAGAGACCAACAACTGAACTGGCATGCTTTCTGAATTAGGAGGGAGCACCACAAGGAAAAGTAGGAATATATTGATGGGCAAGAGGGGAAGGTTTGGTGTCCTACTTATCTGACTAAACTGATGGCTCTCTTTTTATTCTCAACATATTGATGCTCTTTTAACAGCAGAAATCCAGTATCTTTTTCCTTCTTCCAATAGATGGAAATGTCCATCTTTTCACACACTTCAGAGTGTGTCTTTTAGAGCTTGTTTCATAATTTGAATTGAAGAACGTAGTAACAACTTATTGGAAGAGACATAGTTTTTCTTTTTCATTGTCCTTATTTTCAGATTTTTCCGCTTTCTAGAAACATTTTATCCTAAGTTATATATTTTAATATTAATAAATACTTCCTTTATTTTGAAAGATCTAAGACTGCTGAATCTACTTTACTACTGTGCTGGTTTTGGCTGGGATAGAGTTACTTTTCTTCATAGCAGCTAGTATGGGGCTATGTTTTGGATTTGTGATGAAAACAGTGTTGATAACACAGGGATGTTTTGTTACTGCTGAACAGTGCTCA
>VZTV01008810.1:0-24970 GCA_013400875.1 Anhinga rufa
AATATAATTGTAAGCTATGCATTGACAGCCCCACATTTGTAACATTTTCACTTCAAAGTTTCTTGTTACTTTGTACAAGAATTCATTAATTGCTTTTCTTTCTGGTAACTTTAAGCATGGTGGTATTTTAGAAAGGCATCTCTACCTGGAAGGCCATAAATCAGCAGTCACCCAGGCTCTGCAGAAACATGACCCATACCCGTATGTTTTCTGCATATGTACAGACATACAATTCATCTTTGAGAGCAGTAAAAAATATTTGCTTATTAGAAGCTGTCACTGTTGCAAAGCAGCTCTGCTAGCAAGTGCAGTAAGAAGCAGATTAAAGCAATGTGGGCTTTAACAATTAGTGTTGTAGATTCATTGAAGTGTATGTGTGTGTCCTCATGCACAGTGTTTTTCATGTTTTAATTCAGAAAGCAACAATCTCCTACCACACACAAAATGAGGGAAAGTATGTAGAAGGGGTGATGGCCTGTATAAGCCTTTCTTTATAGCCACTATCCAATAAGCAGTGATAAACAGTGAACAATCTAATAAAAGTCGCAGACATCTGAGTAATACTGGTGGCATTTAGAGCTCTCCTCTCTTATTTATGTGACTCAGAGTCAGACACTCTGCATATTTTCAGTAGGGAATAAACAAACTCAAAGTCCTCTCTGCAGTACAATCCAAAATGTTCTAGAAGACCATCATTTTCCACCCTTATTGAAAGTTAAAGGCAGCCAAACGCCATCAGACTTTTTTTTATGCGGAACAGAAAACATTTCTCTTCTCCAAAGCTGCAGGATCATACAAAGATGGAGGCAAAGCCTGGAAGATTCCTCCAATTGTATCGGAACAAATTCCTTCAACAGCCCAAGTATTCACTCAATCCTGGCTTCTTGGAAATATTCACCGTACAATCAGGGTTTACACGCCAACGGGCAAGTTCAGTTGTGTCTGGCTTATTGGAAAATGTTGTGTCACAATTCAGGGCAATTAATAAAACAGTCACAGTATTTAATTTGGGTAGAGGCAAAACACAGCAGCCAATAATTACTTCAACAGTTTTCCTCATGGTGGCCTTTGAATTGTCTGTCAAGTGAAACTTGACAAGAAAGGAGAAAAAACACCCAAGTGAAAACAGGGAGATCCCAAAACAAACTGTGACACATTGAGAAGGTTGTTTGGGGTAACAAACAGTTAAATGAAAATGAAAAACTGAAACTGGTCTGCTAAAAAAAAAGAAAGAAAGAAAAAAAGGCAGCACTATCCTATGAGCAACTGCTCTGCTATCTTGCTAAATTTAGTCTAAATGTTTCACTGTGCCTAAGTTCCCCTTGTTTCTTGGGTGGGGGTAAATTACAGCAAGAGAAAAGTTAGTTCATGTCTCAGCTGTATTTAGCAGATCCTAAACAACTGTAAAATGGAAAACAAAACCAAAAAGACCCTTCAGCTTAAGAGTAAGCCAAACTAAACTGATAACAAGGTAAGCAAGAGGCATCTACATCTACGCAGCTAAGCTAAGGTCTATTTAGCTCAAAGTCCACTGAGGTTAGGGAATCTGCATGTGGACTTCAGCAGGTTTTCAATAGTGCTCTTTTCCCGTTGCTTAGAAATTGTACCTCTGCAGCACTAATGCATACTCTCTTCCAAAGAAATAATTTTTTTTTCTCATAATTTCAGAAATTTCAGCAATTCTATCAGCAATGCTAGGAATGAATGTACTACTTGGTCTCGTTCACATGAGCATGTTCCATTTATTTAGACTAGACATTCCATTTTTATTACAGCTACAGCCGTTTCATTCCTCTGTGCTGAAATCATTGCATCACTTCATGAATCACCTATTGCCATGCTACCTGGGGACCAAAAAGTAAGCCAGGATAACATACAGAACTGGAACTGGAAAAGGACAAGACAGCAGGCGGGAAGGAGTAGTAAATATTGCACAGTCACTGAAACTTATTTCTACCTGATCAGACAAAGAGGGAAGTGACATACACAGAAGGTATCCTCAGACTTCAAACAGCCCTTCATGTTTTACATGTTTATCTCAATTTCCTGTACACCACTTGTCAGCAGAATACTAAACACGCACAAATACCAAAGCTGAAGGGCTCAGTGCTGAAGTCTGATCACACTCAATAGATGTTTGCCTCGACACATTCAAACTTCTATCTGTCTTTCTGAACAGAAGAAATGAGTGCAAAATCATTAAACCAGGTGTCTCGGTACCTACCCTCTCATTGGCGTCACATTATGGAAAATACTCTACATTTTTATATATTTTAATTTAAAATATATTACTGTGGCAAATATTTTGATAGGCTATACAAGAACTGTGTTGAATGATTTACCTACCTTCTCTGTGATGTAGAAATTAGAACTATCAGCATGCTGCAGTGCAAATTGATCATGGTTTGCAAGAGACCACCTTAGAAATATGAAAATAGATCAATTACAAAATGAAATCTTAAAAACTCAGAAAGTACCCTTTACATAATTTTATTATGATCAAAAAAGTGCCTGTCATTCCCATGTATTTCTCATACTGATCCATAGCCTTCAACAAGGAGTTCCAAAGTTAAAGATAAAAGCATGCTTACAAAAAAGAAAACTTCAGTACAAATACACCTATAAATGAGATTTTCCCTTTGCATAACTGAAACAAAGCCCTAAACTTGATCACAGTTGAGAAGTAAATTACATAACAAATACCTTCCTCCCAAGGCAAAGATAAGAAGGGGGGGTAGGGAGGGAGAGAAAGAAGAGAAACTACTTTGTCTCTACAGTGACACTTCAGTGCTCCAAAAATAAGGTGATAATGATCTGATATTCCATTCCAGATCTATAAAAAACAGCAAGTGTAACTTCTGCTTGCAGTAAGCAAGATCACTAAATCACTAAAACAGACAAAAAAAAAATTACAGTACTAGGATTTTGTGCTAGCTTATACAATACCCAACACGTAGTATTAAGTTGATATATTACATTACGCATAAAATACCACCTTTTTAACTCAGCAGCAATTTGATGAATATAAACTTACTTCTCCTGTGTGGTAGCACTTGCTTAAAAAAAGCATTTCTTTCCCCAAATATTAACATATTTAAACTAAAGCAAGAAATTTCTCTTAGCCAATTATTAGTTCATACTGCAGGACTTGTGATTAACTTTTCAGTTTCATGTGAGCAGTCACATCAACTGGGCCAGCTTACAGTAGTCACTAGACCCAGCCCTTAAAAATCAAAGCCACAGTCAGTGCTATAGTTCCTCAACCCATGAACTGCAGGGACCACAAGCATAAAGTGAGTGGGTGAAATGCATCGTTGAGCAGAAAGGCAACAAACAATCTAAATTAAAGCCACCCAAATGATGGAGATGCTTTCTTAGAAACCTCCTCTTGCAAGTAATTGATCGAAAAAACACTGCAAATTCAAAATCTGAACATAAACCAACTACAAGATTTAAGAAACTAATGACTCCTCATACAGGATATCTAGATTTTCTTCAGAAAATAATTATCTCCTGGTTGGTTTAATAACTCAAAAAGTATAGTATCTAGTATGTACTATATGGCAGAACTTACCCATCACAGACTTCTTTTATTATTGAGGACAGTGGCTTTTTCTGGTTAAGGAAAAAAGAAAGAAAAAAAATATCACTGAATTGAAACAGCCCTGAGCTCTTAAAATAAGATTCCAAAACCACTAACTGCAAAGAACAAAAAAAGTTAGTAGTATTTCATTTTTTGTTTAATATCAAGCCTGATAGGACACCAAAACTTCCTGCTGTTTTGGTCTGAAAATCTTTAAAGACAGCAATTCTACACATACGCATTATGACATTATCAGTCCTTTTTGTCAACATTAACCCATACGGTATCAACTCAGCTTCTCAACTGAGAAGTCAAAGGGTCTTTTGTGTACACCCCATCTCATTACCCAACAGAAACACAAGATTTAGATATCAACATGAGCATTTTCCAGGAATGACATATGAAGCAAGAAGACATCAAGTATTGTTAAACCTTCTTTTGTCCCTTTCAGATATGGTCATATGATGACAGTAATCCTCTCTCCTAAGTACACATATGCAGGTTCCCCTCCGATAAAACGCCAGCTGGAAGGTGTTAAGATCCCAGATGTATCAGTTCTGCTTTATTCTCTACATCTGCGAGCACAAGCATTTGGACTGACTGAAAACAGCTCCTTTGCTTTTGGTCCCAAAATAGAAGAAACAGTCTAGTCTGGTGATGTTGCAACGCTCTGAACATTGTTATAAACAGAAGGTGCACAGGCAAGTGTTTTCAGAAGATTGCTCACTAAAAGAAAACACATCTTTATAACCCAAAACATAGATGAAGTTGCATGGCAAAAAGAAACAGACCAAATTTCACTTTTGGATGACTACTGAGCCTTTTCTCTCCAATACTGGGTGACCACACAGTGTCACACAAATTTTTTGCTCCATGAAAATTCCCCAAATCACCGAAACAGCATAGGAGCCTCCTCTACTTCCTTCCAATAACCACAGTTCACTGAATTCTTAAAAAGCAAACAAAACAAACAAAAACCAAAAAACCCACCATACAACAACCCATAAACCAGTAGTCTAGTTTTAATGTTTATGGAAAACTGATTAGGCTAAAAATTAACTCATGATGGGAGGGAGAATTATTTCTCTCTTGGATTTGTTTTCTGAACTGCATCACTGCATAGACCGAAAACCCGAGACAGGAATCCCTCCTCAGGCCAGGTTCAGGGAAGGCTTTGTTATTTCAACAGCCGAGTCAACTAAGCCAGTTTATAAACAGAGTAGAGTTGTAAGACAAGATCATTTTAATCAAACATGAATGAAAGCATCTGCTGAAAGGATCCTGTTCCCCCTTGCCATACACTCTCAGTCCTTGGTTTCCATCCTTCCTCCTTCACTGCCATTACTATTTTTATACGAACACCCAGATGAGCCACATCAGGGAACTTGATCAAACTAAAAAAATTGGCCCAGTAAAAAGAAATGGTTTTCATCTGGATCCCCTCATCTGCAAATAGTGGCACATGGGTGAAAAGGCAGGAAGCGTGAAACTGCTCCTTCTGCAGCAGGCAACATGTCCTTTTCCTCCACAGCAGCTTCCCTCCGTTGTGCTGGCTCAGCTGTTTGCACAGCCACAGCCAGGCTGTGAAGCAGATCAGGCAGATCACATGAGGGAAGAGTGTTTTCTTCCCCACAATTTTTTAGCCTGATCGGTTCCTCAGTCTGGATTATTGTGTCATTTATGCGCAGCTGTTTTGACCTGCCGTCCTTCTCCCTGAGGGGTTTTGTAGCTTCTGCAATCCTGTGACAGCAATCCCTGCTTCCAACTGCTCTCTTCCCTCTGTCCTTCCCAAAAAAATAAACCCCCATTTTTTAGGGGGAATAGAGGGAAAAGAATAGGAGCTGGGTTTGTCTAGAGCAGGATAATGCCGGTTTGCTGTCCAGCAAACATGTGCCAGCCGGTGGGTGAGCTGCTGCCAAGCGGAGAGTACAGCTCTGCACGCTGCTTCCCCTTCTCTCCTCAGGATGCTACTGCGGGTCCCGCTCCTGTATTTCCCTATTTTGACAAAATTTCTATCTGAGATATTAAGTCCTTTTACCAAGTTAATTTAAATCAGCTAACAGATTTAATACAATGGAGAGCGAAAACAGTGACTGCCTCTCCTCCCCATTATTTCTCACAGCTATAGCTTCCCATTGGAAACTATGACAAAAAGACACTTCAACAACCCAGCCTGGCAATAATATAAACACTGGGAAAGCTGTATACAATTACTTTCCAAATCATTATTTTGATACTCCTCCATCCTCTACACCAACAGCTTTTATGTCCTTTCTCAGTCCTACTCATTTCCCTCGCAGTTTTCCTGTTCTATACAACCTTTGCATTATTATACGACATTATTTGAAATTAAAAACTTAGGCAAAACAAAAAAAACCCCAAGCAACAAATCAAGTAGAACCTGTAAGGGACAGTTAAAGAAAAACAAAATGGATCTTCTATAATAAAAGTTATTAATACATATAGCCTTTCACGGTACTGCTTTGTCCTCCCTGCGGTACTATTGCTACAACACTGAAGCGACTAAGTACAACTCAGTTATGAGCAACAGGATAAAAAAAAAAAAGTAGAACTCTTCTGGGATAGAAAGTTTGCAATTAGTAATTTGATAGCACTATAGTGAGATTTACAAATTAATAAATGTAAAATAAATACCACTGCAATCCTAATAAGCTGCTGCTCCTAACCATCCCTTGGGCTGCACTCCCTTTACATATAAGCCTTCAGATGAAATTCTTTCCCCTTCCCTACCAAGCAGATAAATTGTCACCAGCGCCCTGTTCACGGCTGTCAGCGAGATGTCGCTGAAAGCAGGCAAGGGCTGCCACGACTCCCTGTGTGCAGTCGCTCTGGCAGGGCCTGATAGCGTGGGCTGCGGGAAGGCTCTGGCAGGCAGCGTGGCGAGCGGGCAGCGGCAGCACTCCTGCCGCCTTGCCTGCGCACGGCCAGGCGTCCGCACCAGCAAAACCCTTATCTGCTCTGGGAGCGACAGGCGGGCGAGCGACCGGCTCCCGCAGCCCCTTCCCAGCCAGCCCGCAGCCGTGTCCAGAATCCCTGCACAGTCCTGCTACTGAAGGCTGTAAGAGACATATCTATGCCTAGGCAACAGGGCCAGGACACGACTGTTTGCTGTACGTATAGGAACGTAGCAGTACTAGAAGACAATCAAAAGTGAGCCATTATATTTTTTTATTTTTGAACCGTGAAAGATGAAGTAAAAGCCTATTTCCATTCTCTGCAGAGTATATCCACTTGGCAGGCCACAGACATGTTTGGTTGGTTTTTTGTTTTTGCCTGGCTGTAAATATTTGCCTGATGTCAAATATAATGGACTTAATATTTATGTTATTTTAATCTTAATAAAATTATGTTTATGAAAATTTACATAATATCTTTGCTGCATTTACAGTTCCGAAAAGTCAAATTCACCTTATTAGTCAATGTACTTCAAAGAATTCCTTCCAATTGGATAGTTCAAAAATATTTCAAAGCTTTTCCTTCATCAAAATGAGTATTTTGTGCTATTGCATTTTAATTTTGGGTTTTGGCCTCTATGTCCTCCCCACTCTAGTAAAAATGAAGTGTGCTTTTTTACACATGCTGAGATGCTCATTTAAAGCTCTAAGAAGATCAAGCTGTAGCTTTAATGCATGAAATAACACAGATCAAAGTAAATCTTATGCTCCCTATAGGACATAACCCCTTCAGCTAACATATCACACCCATTTGAGGTGAATGTATCGGTTAGTATAAAAGTATTTTTCTAGAGTAGGTATTAAATTGATATCTGAAATCCAGTGGGAGATGATAAAGGGGCATTATGGCCTTAGAACTGCACACATAGGGAGAATCCTGCCATTGACACCAAGCACAGGCAGCACTAGAGCTAATGTGAATTTACACACCTGGGAAAGCTTTTTCTGCACTGACTGGTTAGTACAGGTGTCTGAGATGCTGGGTAAGTGTAGCCCTAATGACATTACACCTAGTCACCACTTCTGTGCTCACATACATGTCTCAGGTCATGTCTCCAGGTTTTGTGTGCTAAGATGCACACAGATCCCTACCTCAGTTGTCTTGAGCATCTGCCCTTGCTACTTGTGCAATATTTTGAGGCACTTATAAAGCAACTTGCAGAACACAGACTGAGATTTCCTCACCAGTTCTATCCTTTCATGCCTACACCTTGGGTTCCCCATCGAGGTAACCAGTCACCAGGAAGCATGAGGCACATACATGCAAGAGTTTAGGCTGGGCAAGTCCAGGCCACTGTTTTGTTCCAGAGAAACTGTGAGACAAGCAAAAGAAAGCTAAGAACATTCAATACAGAAGTGCTGACCAAGCCCTAGGTCCAGTTCAAGCCACCAGTACACACTAACCTGAGTTTAAAGCACTTCCAAATCAAATAGCAACTGTGTGTTGTGTGTCTGTGTATGTGTGAACTGTAAAGAGGGCAGAAGCCTAAACCTGGGTAGAAATCCGCATTATACATGCAGTTCAGATATACTTGATTATGCTATACCAGCAAATAGTAGATCGGTTTCTTTTAGGCCAAGGATTAATATCTTCCCTTTTCAAATTACTAGCTATTCATAGCTTCTTCTTTTTCTGGGTTTTGGTGGAGGGGGGTTTGATTTTTATTGGGTTGGTTTGGTTGGTTGGTTTGGGGTTTTTTGGTTTGGGGTTTTTTTGTTTGTTGTTTGTTTTTGACAACAATTGGGATATCACCCTCCCTGGTTGACACCTTTTTAAATCACAGAAGTAACAAGAAAAACCTTAACCCTTGCTGTCATTAATTCTATCACAGAAAAACAGCAGATGCAGCACACCTGTTAGCGGAAAACACTCAGCATTAAAAGTTTTCTTGCTGATCTGTGCATCTGTCAAAAAAACAGATCTCAAGACAGTAAATACACCATTCTGTCTATAAGCAATGCTACCATGCTACTAACAAATCTTTTAGTGCAGAAGTCATTTTTATGGCTATTAAAAAAACAAAACAAAACCACCTCTTTTCACCATTGGTAGAGGCTTCATTTTTTCCTGTCATATATCAGAGGCTACAGAAACAAGCAGTGCTGTCCAGTGGCAAACCCACTGGATGCCGGGATGCCTGGGTCTTTGACTCACTACTTCACCACTGAATTCTCATGATGTAAGAGGCAAGGTCTTCTCCTGTAAGGAGGAGGTACTGGATAGTTCTGGGCTTCAGTCTTCCCAACCTGCTCTGAACCACTTTGGAAATCAACTCTCTCCATTGACTACAATGGAGTATTCGTGAAACCGGACTTGTTAATTAGGCATCAGGCATCTGTGAAAGACAGAGAAAAGGATTTCCCTGACTCAAGGGAGCACCAGAGTGAATGCATACCTGAAGAACAGGGACACCCTAACACTGCAGTAACAAAGACTATAAAACCCAGCCAAGGCCAGGTGAACCACCACATGGTTCTGTCAGTGCAGCAACACAACCCAAGACAGGAAACATTCACACCCCAAAGCCAACAGGCAAAACCCTTCAACAAGTGCAGCTGGCTGGTGGGAGAGAGCTTTTACTGGCTCAGTTCACAACCCTTAAGGTGGCAGTTTCAACATGTCAGTAGAAACACTTTGGTATAAGTATAGCAGTAGGGGTTCTGCAGAGCACACAAGACAGTTTGTTCATGTCCTCTTCCCCTTCACTCTCTGCTGCAGCTTCCTCAGTTACTCCCTTCCCTCCCCTAAAGACATCCTCATTCCTAAATCTGCATTTCACCAGATCTAAGCATTGCCCCACAGATCATATGTTTGGCATGATAAAGTGACTGCACAACAAGGAAGCAGTGAAACATTACATTATTAAAACAAAACAAAAAATCACCCAGAATTTTATAGGAACTACTTACTCCACATCTGGTGTCCTAACAAGCCATAAAATTCCCTGTTTCTTCAAGTACTTTGCAAACAGAGACGTAAAAAACTTCATAGAATCATAGAATTATTAAGGTTAGAAAAGACCTCTAGGATCATCTAGTCCAACCGTCAACCCAACACTACCATGCCTCCTAAACCATGCCCTGACGTGCCATGTCTACACGTCTTTTAAATACCTCCAGGGACGGTGACTCCACCACCTCTCTGGGCAGCCTGTTCCAGTGCCTGACCACTCTGTCAGTAAAGACATTTTTCTTAATATCCAATATAAACCTCCCCTGACACAACCTGAGGTCATCTCATCTCATTCTATCGCTGGTTACTTGGGAGAAGAGACCAACACCCACCTCACTACAACCTCCTTTCAGGCAGTTGTAGAGAGCGATAAGGTCTCCCCTCAGCCTCCTCTTCTAAGTCAAGAGTACTGAAGGGTTATAAAACACCTAGGGACCTACAGCTGTGGATGACAGCACGTTTGACAGCATGCTTGCCTGCAACATACTCACACCACACATTTAAAATACAATTCTCAGAGGACCCAAAGAGTTACAAAGCAGAGGTTTAAGATGTGGCTCTTCACACAACCACTTTATTAGGTGAGCAGACCTTTGAAAACTGAATGAAGAAACCCCAAACCCACAGCTCATAACTGACACGTTGCTGGCCTACCAGGGTAGAAAAGTCTCTACGTGAAGGCACAAAAAATTTATACCATGGGATTTTTAGTATTACTCTGTTTTGTACTACAATTTTGGAGTTCTAAAGGAGAATATAATTGAATCATAAAGTGCGCCTGGATACTCCAGCTGGCCAGAATGTGAATGAAGTACCTTGTAATTAATTCAGCGGTGCGTAACTCCAGGAATCTCATCATTACACATTTCCTTTAAATATAGCAGAATTAACTTTTAAAAGATGAGACTCCTGCTGTTTCTTAAAAAACTGTGCGGATGCAGCAATCTTACAGTCATGTTCAACCTTCATCTTGAAAATGCCATCAGCTGCAAGCAGCAAAGTTCAGCCTCCAATGGGGAGGCTCTGGCTAGCACTATGGGGCTAACAAAATCGGAGTCAGGGAAAAAAAAAAACCACCAAAAAAACCTGCACAACAGAAGAAAACCCAACAAGGAGAGAATTAATAAAGTGTTTCATCTCTTCATCTCTTATGGTGGAGATCAGGAATGCTGGGGTACTATTTTTGCAGGACTTCAAGTGTATCCTGGCTCTATTGCTACTTCTATAAAAAATATTTAACTGTCTACTGCATTTAACTAATGTTTCCTAAAGTAGAAGATAGCACCAAGCAGAAAGCATAAATAGCATGCATTAGCCTGTAACTCTCACTAAATATTTCTATTTCTTTTTTCTCCCATTTCTTTATAATTTCTAACCCTTCTCCACTGCTATTGCCTCTTCAATCAAGCATTAATTAGCTTAATTAAGCTGTGCTACTGTCTCTGTATTCAACAATAGAAGACAAAGTTTTTATGTATTTTTCAATGATGAGGTCCCAGCAACGCACAACGGGACGTCAGTTCGCAGCCTTGAAAGACTCCAACCAACCAGTGAGAATGTAGCTTTGGACAAGCCAGACTAATAAAATGTAACATGTGATGATAACATTGCCCTTTTATCCAGGATGGCTGGCTGCCACCTCAGCAAAGAACTGGAGCTCTAATGATGACTACTGCAACCCCACAGTCCTGTAAGAAAAGAAATTGTATTTTTCGACACCCATTGTAATTAACAATGATTGGTTCATTATGTTAACAAAGCACTGTCTCTATATATATGTGTGTTAGTGCACTGAATTATATCCAATGCATTAAAACATCTGCATTATTGTTTCCAAGGTTATTCTTGTTGCTAAACAGTTCCCCCCGCCCATCCCCGCCACTCCATCCATGCCACCCCCCCAAAATTGAGACCTTTCAATAATCCAACAAAGAAAATGGCACATTAAGTTAGTGGATATGATTTCCTTACCAGTTCTATTAATAATCCCTGATGGTAACAAAACTGAAAAGATTATAAAAATGTTAAATATTTTCACTATGTTTAAATGCTGGATAGTATCTGCTTTATAAACAGTTTCATCTTCAGTTTTGTGACGCTGAAATACTGACAGGTACAACAAGGAGCAATAAAACTCCTTAAATTACTGTTAGCATCTGTTTGACACCTAAAAGTCAATTTTAAGCAAGCCCTACCTTTAGCAAACTGGCTTAAGCTAGCCGAGTACTTCTCAATCTTTTTGATAAGGCAGCCACCTTTTGGCTCATCTATCTCCAGGTAAGTTTCCCATCAGCAGCAACCAAGGTCCTCCTTCAGAATGGCCAAGATACAGCTGCAGTGGCCAGCCTCAAGCACTAGGCTCCCCTCTCCAACCTGACAGAAAGTAGCTACTGCTAGCAAAGCCAGGCAGGGAATGCTTTTATAAGTCAGTGTAAGATTTCCCCCACCGCCACCCCCAAAGAGCTGCTTCCTAGTCCTCTATCTTCAAGAAACTGGGATCTCGTCAGCTGTTAAAGGCACTGATGTTTCCCTTAACTACTTTAACTCATAATGTGCAATAACATCGGAAAACTTCACAATATATATATATACCAAAAAGCATCAGTAGCTCCAGCTACTGGAATACCATTACACTTTTTGGATAAGAGTTCACGTAATTTTGCAGGTTTGTGGGAAGGAGGTAAGAGTCTCTCTTCTCCTTCACCCCCTCAGCACTAAACCCCTTGATTTTGAGGGAGTCAGTCTGGAGCCACAACTAAGCGCAGGGAGTGACACTTCACAGTACAGCTTCTGGTACAAAAGAGACATCAATATCCTTTTCTTCTTCCCTACTTGAACAATGCTGGTGCTCACTAATATTGCGTACATTTAGACTTGTGATGTTAGGATTGTATCGGTATACTGCTATTACTAGTGACAGCACTTGCAGAAACTGCAGCTATTCTTAGTCCACACACACATGGCAGAAGTGATATACCACTTTCTTTTCTCTAATTAAGCATTTCACAGTTCCTTTTGAACTACATTTCTCCCCACAGTTTGAGAAACACTGCACTAATTGTAGATCAATTAACAGTCCCCAAGGGTCCAGATTTAGGTCTAAACCCAAAATGATTTGAAAGGTCCCTTTAAAAAAAAATCCTACTGGTTTCCTTTTAATATGCAGTGAAGTACAATGACCTCTCTGAAGAAAAAAAATCCAAACAAACCAAAAAAAAGTTAAAATGACATGTATAGCATACACTGGCAAAATAGAAGAGACAACTGGAAAAACAGTCTTAAAAGATAAACTTGCTGACTAAATCTAAACCTCAGAGAAAGCGTTAACGTAAAGCAGCCCATGGTTCCTCCCATGTGCCGTGCTGCACTGTATTAACATGAAATTGTTATTTGACAGAGCTCCTGTAAATTTTGCCCACTGTACCAGATTTGTGCTTTGAAAGGAAAAACACAGCTGCTTTTTTTTTTTTCTTTGCCCTTTTTTTTTTTTTCTTTTTGCTAATGTAAAGATTCACATCTGCTAATTTCATCTATATTTAATGATCCGGTAGATGAAAGTAAATCTGGAGGAAGAGACTATGGCCAAATTTAATTACAAATCGTTCCTTTTTGTAGGAACAGTGTTTACCTCCAGTGGTGAGGAAGTTCATCCCCAAGTTTAGAGAACTCTGGTTTTAGTATAGCTTGTGTTAACATGCAAGAGTGGATTTGAACGAGATAAGCTAAAATAGTCATTGTCCCCAAATATTCATCTTGTGCCTCTCTTGGAAGCTGCTTCCCCTGCAACAGGAAGAGGGAAGCTGTAAATCCACAGAACAAAGTACCCAGGTAATCTAAAACCAGCACTGGCTTACCTAAAATAATTTGTGCTGTAAAAAAAAAAACCCAACCAACTACTGAGAATGAGTTACACATAATGGGCGCAAATTAAAGCACACAAATTTCCATCTGAACACAAGACTTAACATCCCCTTATGAAATGGCTAATTCTGGGACAAATAAAGAGAAGACTGGAGAGATTAGCCAACATCCTGGTTCACCTGCACAAAGCCCATGCAGCCCTACTCTTAAAGTCTTCCAGAATAACCAGCCAGAAGATTGGGAGACGGTAACAGTCAGTGTCTACCATTTATTTCTTCCCCAGACTGTACCCATAAAAGGTCCACAAAATGATCCCCGTGCAAATTCAGGCACCAACCCATTTCCACTCTTCCCCTTACATGACAGGAAAACTTAAAAGTAGAAGACCATCCCTATACCCAGCTCTTAAAGTAATAATCAAGTCTTTTCATTAAAAATTAATTTTGACCACAGTACTAATATTGCCAGTAGGACTTTTTGCAGGGGAGAAGAGTCTAGATGTTATTTTTCAAATTTATAATTGAGGAAAGTGATAGAAATGAGGGGAACCCCAAATAAAAAACCAAGTATTCTGGAAGAGAGTAACTGAATTCAGCCAAGTCCATCCCTCAAGCAAAAAGCTTGCACACGCTTTAAAATCAGCTTTAATGCATACAAGCAACAGCCAGTTGCTAGGTTTACTGCAACTTAATTAGTCCCCACCCGGTAAGAGAGAGGGCAGTAAATAATATACAGTTTTGCCCTCCCTGTTTAAAGCAACTTTCCAGGAAAAAAGCAGTTGTAAAACCCTGACATCAAGTAGTACATTTCAATGAATGAGAAGAAAGGTTAGGCACAGAGGCTGGTTCTGAAAAGCACTTAATTATATATTAATTGTGCAGGCAAACAGTCTCTCTAACCTAGTGAGATTAATTTTGTGTGATTGAAGTTAAGACCGTCATTGATGAATACACGTTGACAAACCTACAGGAACTTTGTGGGAAGCATCAACTGGAAAAAGCTCTGTGCCTCATGAAGTCCAGGTTGTCAGAAGTCATGCACCTGAAGGGGAGGTCTTTACAGTAAAGTTTAATAACATTTGGTGGAAAAAATACTCATGAGTTCTTTTCAGGCCCAGCACCTTCCAGTACACCACTGTCAATCACTGTGGTTTCACAATGGCATTTCCTCATTTTGAAAATATTTTGTTCTCTCCATTGCTAAGCAAAATATACATATACACCGCAGGTGAATTGGGATACTGTGCAACTGAATCAAACAAAACAAACCCAAAAAACCCAAAACCCAGCACCCAGATTCTCCTCTGATCTCTCATGTTATTTGTACTTCAGTATCTGGAATAGCCTCAGTCCCCTGAAAGATAACGAACTCACATCATGCTAGAGTGAGGGGGTTTTGTGTCGTTCTTTTTAAAGTAATAATACAGTGTTGTTGTTTTAAATACTGTTTTTCTTGCTGGTAAGGGATCAGAGAGGGAGGAAACTGGTAAGGCAAAGTTTTTAGGATTTTCCTAGTATATGTCAAATGGTGCCTGAATGAGCAGATCCCACACAGGGGACAGGCACTGGCTGCAATGTCTGATCAATGGGCAAGTCATTCCTCTTTTCTGCCTTCCTTTTCCCTCCTCCCCTTTATCATCTCCGACAGCTAGCCATCTGAGGTATGAATCATCTCCTCCACTATAGCTCTTCAACTAAATAGATGTTTTAAAGGAAACAGAGTGGGGAAAGTTAGCATTAAGTGAACCACAGGCAAAGCTATACATTTAGAAGCACATATCACCCTCTATGTTGTCTGGGCTCATTCCCATGTTGCTCCCATCCCCAACCAAGGCAAACATGCAGGTTTGTGTGTATGGGTAGGTCCTGCACCTGGGTCAGGGGATGAAGGGACTGAGAGCAGCCCTGCAGAGAAGGACTTGGGGGTACTGATGAGCGAAAAGCTGCACATGAGCCAACAATGTGCGCTGGCAGCCCAGAAAGCCAACCATGCCCTGGGCTGCATCCCCAGCAGCGTGGCCAGCAGGGCGAGGGAGGGGATTCTGCCCCTCTGCTCTGCTCTGATGAGACCCCACCTGCAGCGCTGCGTCCAGCCCTGGAGCCCCCAACACAGAAAGGACATGGACCTGCTGGAGTGGGTCCAGAGGAGGCCACGAAGATGATCAGGGGGCTGGAGCACCTCTCCTATGAGGACAGGCTGAGAGAGTTGGGGTTGTTCAGCCTGGAGAAGAGAAGGCTGCGGGGAGACCTTATTGTGGTCTTTCAATACTTAATGGAGGCTTATAAGAAAGATGGAGAAAAACTTTCTACTAGGGTCTGTTGCGATAGGACAAGGGGTAATGGTTTTAAACTAAAGGAGGGTAGATTTAGACTGGATATAAAGGAAGAGATTTTTTACGATGAGGGTGGTGAGACACTGGCCCAGGCTGCCCAGAGAGGTGGTCGATGCCCCATCCCTAGAAACACTCAAGGTCAGGTTGGATGGGGCTCTGAGCAACCTGGTCTAGTTGAAGCTGTCCCTGCTCGCTGCAGGGGGGTTGGACTAGATGACCTTTAAATGTCCCTTCCAACCCACACTATTCTATGATTCTGTGGTATTAGGAAGGGATGATTCTTTCCCATCTTTATTTCTTGTCATCACACCTGTATTTTTCATGTCAGGAAGGTTGAGACCCTCAACCTTAATTCCCCCACTTCCACCTGTGTAAGGAGCAGGCTGCTACTAGCCTTCTCCCTTTGAACCTTATTTTCCTTCCTCTTCTTCCTCCCCATAAAGTGGTATGAGGAAGCTTGTATACAACTTGGCAGGCTGGGTTGGAAAAGTTCTACCTGACATAAGTCAGTATTGATCTTTGTTGTCCCATCTAAATCTTATATAATAAAGGTAAAAACAAGGTTCCATGACAGGACACTAACATTTCAGATAAGGTATGAGGTTTTTTGAGAGTTACTTTAAGCCCTTTTGTAAATTAAAAACAAGCATTTTGGTATTATTTTACTGCTGCTTGGAAGGCAACTGCATAATATTTATTCATTTTTGTCCCCACTGTACTTGGTAGCAATAAGCTGTTGTTCACCATGACTAACATGCATCTTTCCCTGAACACAGCGTGCACAGTATCTACCATTTGTTATATAAGAAGAAAAAGTAAAACATTCTTCACTCCAGAAGGCAAGAGATTTGTCTCTGTAGATGCTTACTAAAAAATCTCAGCAAATAAAAATGGAGAAGCTTGGCAGGTCTAGAAATCAAACCATAAAGTGCTAAACGTTTGGCAACTGCCCTTTCCTCTGAAGGGGCTTGCCGTGTGCCTGAAAACATACTGCTGTTATTCCAGCAACACTCTAGTACCATTTTCCCCCCAAAGTTCACACAAGGATTTCCCAGGCATATGCCACAGAAGGGTTAACTAGAAGTGAAATTGATTGCACGGCATGAAGAAATTAGGATCCCATTTCAGTAAAACATTTTCAGCGTGAATTCAAGTCTTCTCATCTCCAATGGAACTTTATAATGTACTTGGTCCCCAGATACCCTAGGGTCTAAAGCACATTACTAAACACTTTCCTTCACTCTGAGTACTATTTACAGAAATAATAATTATTCTAAACAGGTAGCATGCTGTAATATTTCAAAATGTTATGGGTAAGCTATTAAATATTAAAGAGGTTGCTTTTAATTTTAACGCATGTGCCACAAAAACAATCTCAGAGAAGTCCAGAACATAAGACACGGCACTTGTATAACTTGATTTGGTTTGTTCCCCCCCCCACCCCACAATTTCCTACGAAGAGTCTTTAATTCATAATTCTGAATTGGTTAGCTTCTGTAAAACTACCTCACATCAGTCCAAGGGGCCACTGCATTAGAAATAACCAGCTAAGCAGGACAACCCCTGAGATTCTTGTATGGAACAGCAAAGATCCTCCCGCTCACAGTGCACCACTACTTAAGTTCCAAAATCTGCACTTGCTGCAGCCATTCAGTATGATCATACTCCAAATGCAAAGCACTGACCAAAGATTTAAAAAGACCTTCCACCCAGAGATAACAACATTACCACAATTTTACAGTTGAACAAACGAAGGCACGAAAGTGTTAAGTGGGTCACACAAGCAGTAAATGCCTTATTTAAGCAGCTGCTGAAAAAGAAAGAAAAAAAAAAAACCCAGCTAAACACATCAAAAGCATTAAGCAGTAAGAGAGGAAGAGGTTTACACCCCTTATAAAAACACCTTTTACCACACATGCACTCACAGAAACATACATGTGCATGTAAGTAAACATAAATGCACAGACACACGCGCAGAGAAGAACTTATTTACGCACAGGGCTGGCCGAGCATACATACACAGGCACTTACTTGATCTATTTCCATTAACTTGGGGAAAGCACCCGGCCATTCGATCGCCACCTTCACTATATCAGCAGGAGGGGGCATTGCGACGCTGCTGTTCTTCGGAGCCAGTACAACTGGACACTAAATACTGCAGAGAGTGTCTCTCATTCACACCTGCAGGGAGAAGGGAAAAAAAAAATACAGCAGTTCAGACAGAACTCCAGCGCTGCCGCTTCTTCTCCTACATTTTGCCTGGCTGGGCAGGTGGATGAAAATGTATGCGTGTATGTATGTGCAGGAGCAGAAGAATGGCACATATTACAGAAGCAAACAGAGGACACAACGCCACAACATGCTGCACAGCTCAACAGTCTGTTAGAAAGATGGCTGAAGCACTGAAATGTACAGTGAACAGGCATGCATTAGATTTAAACAGAGAAACTATTTTTAAATATTATTAAATATGCTGGTGGGGAAAAAAGCGACAAACTAGAGGAAGCTCCTGTTACAGTGTCAGTCCTGGAGTCCCAGGGAACCTGACTGAAGCGGTTAAAGCTGGCGCTCTGGGAGAAGAGATTGCCCAGGAAGTTATGGCCAGGAAACACTGTTTCTTTTAACTATAGCAATGATCTTCTGGGTGTTCACAAATAGATCACTGCACTATAGCAACCAGGATGTCAGGAAGAAGGCAGAACACACGGCAGTTTCCACATATACATACACACACACACATATCCTCACCTAACTAACCAGAGATAGCCATATATAAATACTTCTTGATGGTAAATCTCAGACACGTGAATACACAAGGATATAGTATACATTCACAATGATATAATCAGCTATATAAAACATCAGAGTTCTGCAAGAATATGAATATCAATAGGATCTCATGTCAAATAGTGCAGGCTGTGAATTTTGGGGAAGGGGAAGAAAGGGGAAGAACCAAATCCTCAGGTTTTGCAGAATTTAAGTTCTGACTCTTTTGGCTTATCAAAGTTTGTAACCTTGCAATAACAACAAACGTTTTTCAGTCGGGTGTACTGCCTCCCTGGGCTTGCAAACAAACCTTTGCAGCCCTCTCCCAGCCCAGTGGTAGCAGGACATCCACCGAAGTAGCAAAGCTCTGCAATTCTCAGACACAGCAACCCGTGCACCCTCCTGCAGACTGGGAGGTTCCTGCTTGCTTTTCCAAGCCCTCCATGCTGACCACAACGTTCCCCGTGCGCTCTGCCGAGACGCAGCAAAACACCATCACGTATGACAAAATGAGAGAAGCTGTAGAAATCCCCAGAGGTGCAGTCCTACTTCTTCTTAGCAGAAAGGAGAAGGAAGTGGTGAAAGCATGGACACATACTTGCACATGTACCCTTTGAAGGAGCTAAGGCAAGAGATGAGCTGATAGAATATACCAGACATCCAAAAGCCACAAACAGGTACAGGAAAACAAGGCTCTGACCACCTTCAGTTGCTGCTTCAACTAATCCAGTCTAACGATGCTTTTCCAACTGCAGCAGAAGCATGAACTCAGATCAGCCTGAACAAAATCACGAAGCCATCCCTTTACCAAGAAATTTTGTACCTTTGTCTCATACTAGTTAGAAGTGGGAGTTCGTACAGCCTTCACGTATATGGCTCTCCCTTTCCTTTTTTCTTGTGTCTTCTGGTCTACTCTGAAAAGGCTGCCCTCTGTGTTTGCAGGCCCTGTTACATTCTACCTAGGGTTCTCAACACATACTATAAAAACAATTTACGAACTTTAACACTCCAGCAATTTATTTCCAACAATGGCAGATCTGATGCCGACAGGATCGCAGACCACCGCGAAGCAAAGTGCAAGGCAGTAAATAAGACAATGGACGGTCTATAAATAAGACTGGATTGCAGGAAGTGCCCTGAAAGACTAAACAATATGATTAAGAAACACAGTGATATTGTCTACATTTGGTAGATGTTACAGGGACCAGGAATAAACACAGTTAAAGCATGCAACTGGCTTGCTGGTCATTAAGAATAGGCAGACATTCACTTTTGGCTGTCTTTTCCCCCCACAGAGCCTGAGCAAATGCAAAGCTCCCGCCATTTCTCCCCTGACACCTCAAGCTCTCACCATTTGCATCTCCCACGAGCGCTCCCCTCGCTGCGTAGCGTGCTAACTCAACCAATCAGTCAAAAAGTATTTTCAGTCACCTGGTTTTTGCCACATTCAAGTCAAACAGCTTCCCAGAGGTGGCATAATGCGTCAGGGAGGAGCTGTTAATCCACCTCAGCAGTCAAATGAAACAGACCTTAGCGCCTTTTTGCTCCCACACTCACAGAGATGATGTTTCCTGCCTCCTCAGAAGTGTCCTCGGTAGTCTCGATCTGGTGACGTTTTGGTATTAAACTGTCCGCAGTGCTTAAGCGGAGGTGGCTGACCCAGTGCCTGGCTGATAGGCTTCTCCCCGCATGCCCTGGCATGGCACCGCATCCCTGGCGGGAGGGACGCTGGAAGCCGGCCGGGGCCTCTGCCAGAGCCCGAGTTTACTGGCCGCAACACAAAAAGAGCAGCAGCAGCTCCTGCCAGACAAATTTGACTGAGGATAGCTTCAGATGAGCAATTCCTTATTTTCAACAGTTTTATTTTCCCCCCATCAGGTTTCTTCTACAGTTTTCATTAAAAAAAAGAAGTCACCTGTAGGCCGCATATGGAGAGAGAGAAGGAAGACCTACAAAAACTATAGAACCCCCCTATGGCATGGGCAACCACACTTTCTTTTGACTGAGAAGACAGGGAAGCAACTCTGAGCGCTGTCACCTCTTGCTGCGAGATGCAAAGGGAAGGTGGGTAACTTGCAGCCCAGCACCTCCCGTAAGAGGCCGGCTAACTCCAAAGCTCACGATGCATGCTGGAGTTAAAAAAAAAAAAACCGAAACGATGATTCATGGCAACTGGCTGTAACAATGAAAGCAAAACGACATCATGCAGCAATTAATTTGCAGAAAACTTCCACTCTCACATACAAATGTGGGCATTAACCCTCATTTTGCTTTAGCGAGTTGTGGTCCATCTCAACGAGTCACACAGGAAGAAAGCAAACGATTTAAGAAGAGTCAAAGAAACTTAATGGTAGGTTAATAAAATTCAGCTATGGATTTGCATTCCAAAGCAAGGTGCAAGAGAAGTCTGCCACAGCATTCAGAAGACAATTTCAGTGTGACTAGTTTTTAATGCAGGCTAGCACAGATCTCCTACATAATTATAATTATTAATATACGTATGCTTATACAGTCATAAAACACAAAGCATAGTGACAGATCTTTAACTAATACAAATGGATGTAGTTCCACTTCTCCCACCAGGAAAGACTAACTCAGAGACATCAATGTGGTCTGAATGCTGAAAAGCATATATAAAATCGTCACTACAAATTTCTTTGTTTCTTAGTGGACATCCTAGTCAAATGTGCTGACTTTTTTTTTCCTAGGTTATAATCTTATTAATCCAATGCACGATTCAAAAGGTAATTTAGTTTCGTTCCACCTTTGTGGCAATGCCAGAAACATTTTTTTTTTTAAAGGCCAAAATAGATGTTTAGCTGTCATCACAAAGTTATGACTGCAAAGAAAATTCTGCAATCTACAGTGCTGACAATTACAAATTACCTACTATTTATTCCAGTGGCGTGCAGTGTGTTAGACATTGCCCAGTAAAATAAGGAAGGCACAACCCCCGGTGTGAAACACTTCCAATTTAGTAAGCAATTCTCATGATATGAATGAAGAACTAGAACTGATTTCAACTGCTTTTTGTTATGCCAGCAGCAGTCGAGCAGCGAAAAGGATACGGATGTTGCTAAAGGGTCTAGTTATGGAGTTTTCTCAAGTGCAATTCCTTTTTCTCTCCCAGTGGGATCCGAGAAGCGCTGACATGTAAGAGCAACTTTGCAACTCATTTTTACAATGTTTGAAGGCAACAGGATGCATGTGCGAGCATGAGTGTATGAAGTGGAGGAGGGGTCTGAGGAAAAGGAAGGCAACTTCCCGTTATTTTCCCTAATGCATGCATGCAGCTGTAACCGGGAGGAGGTTTAAACAACTTCCATGCTAAGCAGCACACTGTTTTATAATTTGAGGGGAAAAAGCCACAACCAAAACATCCCTACCATTTGAGTACACTTTCTTACATCAATAGGGTTTTCAGACCTATGACAGATTAGCCCATTAAAGTGCAAATTCTAAAAGTTAATACCACATACAGTATATTTCTGCATTTCAGCCATGCTATGCAGTGCTTCCAGTGGTCTGCTATATCATAGTAATAAATACTCAAGTCAAACCAAAGTATGTTAAATTTAATGCAAAAATGCATCAGCACAGACACACAAGCTCTCAATTTACCTGCCTGGCTCTGAGGGATTAATTCAGCACGTGTCAGTAAAACATATTGAATTTTCCCATTATACCTATGCATTGCACATGGAAAATAGGATTTTAGTCGTGTATGAAATGAGTTCTGCGTAGAACTTTTTTTTTTTTCCCCAAAAAACTTGTTTTGCAATTTCCCTGGCACTTTCCATACGAGGAACTCAAAGTACTTTAAATAATTTATAGCTATCAAAGCACCTCTCTTAATAAATATACCGTATTCCAACTCTATAGACAGAAGAAAAAAAATGAAGGCTAATAGGAGTTATGTGACAAGCAGTTCTAGCTGTATATGAAAACAGCAGCCTACAACAGCTCATTTCTTCTTTTACAGAAGAGAGGTAATGTTCAAACAGCAGGCCGGGTCATTTCATGAACAGCTTGAGTAAGGAAGTTAATGAATAAAAAACAACTGAAGGAATGCCACGTGCATTTGAGAATTCAATAAAACAAAGCATGGGTTTCTCCTCCCTGGACAAAAGGCAGCATATATAGGAATCACCTGAAGCTGGCACAGATCCACACACACACACACAGACACACACACACACCCCCGGCTCCCTCCTTGCAGGCATGTTTCTCCCATGGCATTTCTTGATGGCAAAACAAGGGGAAGGGAAGGGAGGGCAATAATGCAGCCAGGTCAGGGCAGGACACAGCGGGTGCCGGCAGGGAGCTGAGCCCTGGCCGGCCGCGCAGGGACCCGCAGCGGGAGAGGAGGCACACGGGTCCCTCCGCTCGGGACCTTACGTAAGTAACCGCTTCTTGTCAAACCTCATCAGCTTCCTCCACTCGACTCCTGCCGCCCCAGCAAACAGAAACTAAGTGGCAAGTTCAGCTGGAAGGTCCCTTGGGGACCAAGTCTGATTAACGATTTTAGAAAGATAATCCAACACTGGATTAATATCCCCCAAGAGAGTTATTTTTGGAGTTAAACTGCATGACTGAACAGCCACGTCTAAGAAGCTGTAAACATGCTCTACCACCTCTGCAAGAAATAAAAGCAGGGCACAGAAGCCAGGGGGCAGGATGTACACTTTGTGTACATAAGGCGGCTTTCATGCTGCCTTCTTCCCTTTTCTTATGCGTTCAGTGCTATTCACCCCTGAACCAGACAGGAGTCAAAGGCCCAGCAGACCTATGTCAATAAAATCCACAGATGCTTCGCCACAAATGGAAGATAAAGCTACGGGAGCTGCGAGTTATATTCTAGTAAGTGATGGAAAAGAGGGGGTGATCTCAGAGAAGAGACAACCCAGGGGGGCTGCTACCTCCTCTGCAGCAGCCACCAACACTGCAGGAAGACCTCACCCTACTTGAACAGACTTCCACAGTTCAGAGCGGTCCATCAGCTTCCCAAAAGGAACGTTTCTTTGATGCTGACTCCGTAATCTGCTGATCAATAATGCATCATTAGCCCAGGGATGCACCACTTAGTATTATGATAAAATGAGCTTTTTGACCCTTCAGGTTTACTTTTCCTCTCCAAAATACCTGAAAACCTAGTATTGGAGGAGATTTTAGGAATATGGGTGTGAAAGATACAGGACAGGACAGTTTTTGCTACTGGCAAAGCCGCCCAGGAAAGAAGCTGAATATCCATGTGGTTATCACCTGTCTGACTCTCACATACCCATAACCTTTCTTCATTTTCATTCCAAGTATTTTACCTTCCCCACAGCCATCTTGTTGTTCCTCTGCTTAGGAAGCATTTTATGTGGTTGAGGCTTCACTACCATTGACAGGCCCACTTTCAAAAAAGTACTCTTCAAAATTAGAGAGAAAAATAGGCTTTAAAGGGTGCTTGAAAAGAAAAGGTGGAGAGAAACACAACAGACTGGATGTACTCAGAATACAGGCAAGCAGGCTGTCTGGTCTTGCTTCTGAAGCACATATTGAAGCATACCAGAAAAATTCAGGTACTTATTTAACTGGAACTCCCCCGCTTCTTGGAAGATCATGCTCCTTCTACTAAGGAACTTTTAGTTACATGTCTATAATTCAGAAGAGAGAGGACTAAAAACTTGCGTTTGATTATTCAAGGTATCTGAACCTTTGTGACAATTTAATTAACACTCACATACCATCCAGTCAGATAAAGATGCTCTGTTTACTGAAGATGTTGATATCTGAGCTCTTCAGACTAGAGATCAGGAAAGTACCAAACTCAAGTATTCAGAAGACTATTCCAAAAAAATTAAAACAAAAAAAAATTGAAAACCAACCAACCAAACAACCCAAAAAAACCACAACCACCACCATACCAACGATAACCCAGCAGTCAGTGAGGTAAGGTCTATCTAGCTTCACAAAAAAAGTCTAAGTTTTCAAAGGTGCTGAGTACCTGCCTAGCACGTGGAATTTAAAGACCATGGCAAGTATCAAGTACAGAAACAAAAATCAAAATCAAACACTACTCTGAATAAAACATTAGAATCCACTTAAACTTTTCACAGTTTATCAGGGCTTGCCACGTCCTTTGGGGTTGTTTCTCATCATTGGGCTGTACGCCAGATGTTGCTAAATTGAGGCAAGCAGCAAAAAATATCCCTTAAAATCCAGCTGAATACAATTTTCTTTTCCTGCCTCTCAGGGTAGTCTCACATAACCTGAGAGGTAGGAGGGAAGTAATGGGAAAAAGATGAAGCCTCAATTTCAGCCAGTGCTGCTGCTGTTCTTAAAGGGTTGTAAGGATAGAATGAAAGTTTTCAGCAATAAGAAAGCTGGAGGGGAGAAAAAAGGGAAAAGGAAACTGGTACTGTAAAATAACAACTGCAATAAAGCAATGCTAAATATTACAACTCTAAAGGATGGATGCAAATTTTTTGGGGGTCAGGGTGGGGGTCAGGGTG
>VZTV01008815.1:0-14123 GCA_013400875.1 Anhinga rufa
AGTGACATTTGCCTTCCTCCATTAGGAAATGGAGGAAAGGAAATCCTGACATTAGCTTCAGAAAAAAACACTGTTGTTTTAATATAATAGCACAGCTGCAGAGTGTGGGCATGCTGATATGGAAAAGCGATTTTACTACTTGTAGAATGGCCTGTCTATCCACACTTAAAATTATATTGCATATATGTGTGTGGAACGTTCCAAAGAGTGCTTATCAAATTTTGAGTCTCCCAAATTTTGGTCAAAGGGAACAATAAGAAAAACAATTGACCATGGATCTTTCCTTACTATTAACAAGATTCTCAGGACTGGGTTTAAAGAAGTGTAAAAGTGAAGATACATTGAGTTTTGTGGGAGAATATGTGAGTATTTGAATAATCTAAGTGATTCATGATTAGACCGCCAAATTTACCAATTTCCCTTTTTTCACTTGAATTGCACTTCGTTGGTCTAAATGCCTCAAGTTTACTATGTGGAAATTGAGGTCACCAAAAGAGATGAGCTAATCAAGGGTTTATTTGATATCACACATGTGCAGAATTGAATTTTACTATCTTCAAATACATGGGCACTGTTCTTGGACACAGTGCTGAGTCAAAGCTTGATATGAGAGATAATATTGTCCAAAAATTAAAAGCTTTGAGAATCTGATAGTTAATAGATCTGATAGATCTGTCTTGGATCTTCACTCTTCTTTCCTTTTTTAAAAATGTCTTCTAAGAGTTCTGACGTTTTCATTTGTTTTGTGATTCACTGTGCTAAGTTGTTGGCTTTTTGTCTTTTTCCTGCCTGGTGTGTTATAAAATACAACATGAAGGAAAATATAACTGCAGGCATAGTTTATATTAAATTCAATTTTAAAATCTGGGAGATGTTCTAGTTTATGCAAATTGGTGTGTATCAGTATTTACAAGACAACAGAGTGAAACCTGTGCCAACTGAATACCCATGGCACAGCATAATCTGCTTGGGACAGATGGCCTTTAAATGCTCAAGGTAAACTGGAATTGGGGGGGTGCTTTAAGGTGATCATTAAGAGAGTGTTATTACTTGCAGGTAATTTTTTTTTAAATGCAGGGTTTAACTTTAAACAAAAGCCTGACATTTCTATGGCAAGAGAGACCATCAAGTCTAACACACTTTTTGTGATGCTTAAAGCAGAATGGAAGTGATGACCATACTGAAACTACCTGATTACTTTTAGCAGGAGGAAATTCCTCCTTGACCTCTGTTCATCAGCAAATTAAAATGGGAGTATTCTCTGAAGCTTTTCAGGCTGATTACACATAATGTTGTTACTACCACCGAGGTGACACAGCTCTTTCACAGTGATGTATACCTTGTTTAAAATCACCCATAGCTGGAACAGTAACAAAAAAACTATAGGTTCTTCTATATAAAACTTTATGCAGATTTTATTTACATTTCATGTAACAACAAGAATGTTAATATTTATCAGGTATTCTAGCACTGGCTAGATTTAATCCATATAACAGTAGGTTCTTTCATCCAATTTGAAAGAAAAATTTGAACCAAACTCCATGTAAATAAAGCTAAATTCTGGAAAGTTCAAAATGTTGGCATATGGATCTTCCTGTAAACCCATGATGAGTTTGACTACATGATCTCTATTTGAGATAATTTATTTTTGATAACATTACTTATCCATACCAAACATATCCAACTTACGTGAGTGTGCTGTTTAGTTACTAGTAGGTATTCATGGCTGAGTCCTGGCATTATGTCCTTACACTGACTTTACCCTGTGTCTCTTAAAGGCAATTCTTTTTCTCCCACTAGATCTGCAGTTTTTCTTTTCCCCTGGTAGATTAACACAATCAAAATGGTCTGAAACCACAGTTTCTTGAAATAAAGTTCATCCACAAATGTAAAGAAAAAAGAATTTATAAAGGGGAGAAGATACTTTACTTAGAGCTGCTCTTCTTATCTACCAACTATGGAACAATTTATATTTTTATATTACCATCCTGGGAAAACTTAACCTTTTTTTGGTATTGTGTGTTTGTGTGTGTGTCTCCTTTTTTTTTGCTTTTCAACTTTCCCTAAAAGAGAACTTCTACTGTAAAATGAAACAGTCAAGGTAGCAATTGTGCTGAAAGTGTTGGGTGCTACAGTGCAGACCAAAACATCTCAGTTCTTATTTTGCAGCAACAAGCAGAAATTGGAGATGTTTTGTGTTTCATTAGAGATGCAAACTGAAAGAACTCCACACTTTTTAATTTGCACTGTTCTGTCAAAGCTGAATATAATTATTGCTGAAACTTCAATATAATGTTAAGATTCTTTGCCTAAAGTCTTGTGTTGATGAAAGAGACATTTGATTCACTTTAATCTCTTCTAGGTATCCGAAGTATCATTTAATATAGGATGATTTTCTTTTTTCATAAATCTAGCATATTTTGTGAGCTGTCTATTGCTAAAATAAATAAGACTGATATTAGATAGCATATTTAATTTGCTTTACTGAGTTTCTTTGCTAACTTCTGTATTCAAAATCCATTAAAGGAGCCTTAAGATTCCTGTTAAACTTCAAGGTCTTGGATCCAATAATAAAATAGTACTGATGTGCTGCAGAGTTGAAGTACTTTTTCCCCCCTCCTCAGAACCAGAGGTACAGCAAGGGTGAAAAAAATAAAATTAAATTAAGCTTAAGTTGTAGAAGGAATGGATGATTCAATTCACTGATCAGTCCTCCTCAAAATGACAAATTTAAATGAACAAGTCTGTTGGTTTAGAATTAACTATAATGGTTGCTTTTTTTCTGAAGTGGGGTATGTGAGTTGAATCTGTGTTTTATTCAACCTAAACAAATACGCATTGGATTTATTTCATTGTGGATTTTATATAAACTTTAAAATGTATAGTTACATTCCAAGTAAGAATTACCTTTTTGAAAAGGATAGGATATTTTGACTTATCCATTAATTCATAATTAGGTTTGATTTCTCTTAGCATATTTGTCAGTTCTAGTTTATACTGTAAGGAGGTTTAAGCAGAGGGAAATTATGGAGTGAAATAAATTCCCCAAAATTAAAATAGATCTGAATCATCCTTCCCTCAAATTACTGGGTGTCACAAAACTTAATACTTTCAAAGTTTTTCTTGGTTTCTTGCGTGGAATATCTTTTAAATAAGAAAAATCCCACGCTATGTACCATCACTCATGTCAAATACATCCTTTCTGTCTCCTGTTCATCACAGACAATGCCCCATTCACAGTGTTTCAGTCTGATAATTTGCATACTCAGATGCAGCACATCATTTTGACATATAAAACATCTATTTATCTACATTAGGAGAAATCAAGTCGTTATATAGGGGAACAGGGGGACATACTCCAATTTGGAATCTATAAAGCGTGTTGGAATTAATTCAATTTGGATGAACTAAGACTGTTTTCAAATGCATTGAGTAATGTTTTGAGAAGATCTCATGCTTTTATTTTCTGTGTTAGACAGGGCTATGAAGAACTGGAAAGACAACTGAAAGAAGTCTTTAAGGAAAGGAGCAATATCCTTCGTCAACTGTCGAAGACTTCTAAAGAACTTGAGGGAATTAAAGTAAACCTCCAGGTTAGTTATGTCTCAGTTTCTGTAGGATTAATTACCTTGATTTTTTCATATTGATATCTATTTATTACAAAATATGGGGTGGGTTTTTTTAATACGTGAATAATTACTATTTTATTGATCTTGTACTTAACATAAAACCAATGGTTTTGTGGAAAACGTAATCCTAATGAGTTGGGCCCTTTGGCCACTTAAAAAAATAAAGGAAATATGAAAATAGAGCATAGTAGAACAAAAAAGGAAGGGAAGGAAAAAGAATAAGCTGTCTTAGTGGAGTTACTACACATTTGTCCTGGCAGCTACTATAAAGGATTTCCTTTGCTGTTGCAAGTTGCATCTTTGCTGATGAGTTACATATACTCGGCTTAGTTTAGCTGCTCGCTTTACCTACCTGACATGCCATCTAAACGGGCTGACGGGATTTACCGCAGGGCATTGCTTTACAAGTTAAGCTGACACATTGCGCTAGAGGAGCCTGCAGCCAGAGCTGACACACCTCTTCATTTAACTTCTGGGTATCATGGGTAGGCTGAAAGGGCAATAGTCAGATTAACTCTGGAGTCAAATTAGCTCCTCGGAGCAAAAAGCAGATTAAAAGTCCTGCTCTGGATTTGAGGTCCTGAAGTCACCAGATGTTCACTTAAGAGTCTTTTCCAGATATAGTCTGTTGGTCTGGTAAAAACATTCAGACTCGTTATCAGCTGAGATTTGTCTCTGTATGTCACACCATTTTAAGGGAGGGTATTTTCCTGACATTGCATTTTTATCGACAAGTTGATAGAAGCTGGATGGGGAAAAATAAAAGGAGTAGCATCCCTGTATCTGTTTACAGGAGAACAGTGGTACTGTGTCTCAATGCTGTGCTATATTATTATTATGTTGTCTTATATTTCAGAATTTTCTGTTTCTAATTAATATGAACTGTGGCCTATTGAACCTTTTCTCTTTTTTTTTTTTTTGAGTATTTTAGAGTTCTTTATTATTGCAGGTGTTTTCTTATTTTTAGAGAAATGTGTTTCACCTTGTAACAAAGTTATTTGAGAATAGGATTTCTTATGCAGCACAGCTGAAGCTAATACTCAACAAAATTATGAGTTATTTTAGACTCAACACTGCTGAGATCTAGATATAAGCAAACAGCTGTAGTATTTTCTTCTGTATATACACATTTATCTTTGTCATACAATCCTAATGCTTTTAGTCATTTGCTTGTTTCTAAATCTGCTTGTTTGAGCAGATGTTATTTAGTATTTGAAAACCAGCTGTGTACAGTTAGCTGTGCTGAGTTATGGTAAAGGAAAAGTCAGGCTATTCCTCCATTTCTCACAAGTGGTAGTATCTGTAATTTACTGGGAGCATTTTATGAACGAGGACCAAATTAATCATTTCACAGATGAATAACATTCAAGATCACTTTGGTAATAGATTTATTCCTTTTCTATCAGTCTTTGAAAAATGATGAAGCATCAGCCAAAAATGATGTGCAGAAACTGCTGGAACTGGGCCAAAAGCAAAGGTAAGACCCCACCTCCTCCCTTCTTTTTCCGTTTCCAGACTGAAAACTGTCAGATTAAAATGATGGAATTTCGTTTCATTTCAATCTACAAACACTACTGTCTGTATTCCAGAGTCTGCTGATTATAACAGTAAAATAAGGGCAGGGAGTGTTATTTTAGGAAGTTTTTGAAACAAATGACGTATTAGCTGATATTGGACAGCCACAGCTCCAAGATGTGTCATATGCTGTGGGTTAGAAAGAGGTGGTCAGCAGAGGATCTCAGCCCACTGCTGTTCTCGCAATTTGAAGAAATTCTTCCGACTGCATCAATAATGCAAAAGGTTTTTTTGATTCAAATAAAGCTTAATCCAAACAATTATCCTCTTGGGTTTTTTTCTTGTCAAGTTGTATGCCAGAATCTTCTACTGAATTTTGTGTGGCTTGTCTCCAGAAAGAGCCAGGTGAAGGCTGAATTTTATCAGACCATTATTTATTTATTCATGTATTTTTTCATGTATTTTAAAGCAGTTATTAACTAGTTCTTATTGATAATAATGTGGTTCCATTTTGCTGTGTTTTCAGTAGCCCTCTTTCCTGACTTTTTTGGTGCCAATCCTTTTTGCTAAAAATTATACACTGGCAGATGTTTTGCACAGCGGGCTACTGAGTAGATATAAAAGGTGGCCAATTTCCGTCATAGGTAATTTTTGTCTTGTGTTGGCACTATTATTCATGAGGTCATTATGATTATATTAGCAAGACTTCGTAGACACAGGATATCTGTTACTCTGAATAATTAAAGGTGAATCTGAAGAATTATTTCTTTATGGACACTTGTGATGAAGTTTGTGTTCTGTGTTTTCAAAAAACTAGGGAAGAAATGAAATCTCTCCAGGAGGCCTTTCAAAAGCAGCTTAATGAGGCAACTGAGAAAGCAGAAAAGCAGCAGGCTACTGTGAGTGTTTCCCTGTCCTTCTTTTATTATTTTTGTTTGTTTCTTCCATCTTTTTTGTAATCCTTCTGCCTTAAGACTTTGTCATTAGCTCAAATAACTTTGCATGTAAAAAACTTGGATTTCAAATGTGTGTTAGTACTCTACAAGCTTTATTAGAGAGGAGCTGAAAAAAGTTTGTGTATTCAAAAGAACTAAGATCCCTGTCTTCACCAGTTTCTGCGTGATTTAGGTGTGTGTATACACTTTTGGAGATTTGGGTCTGGAGACTTGCACCTAAGACCTTTCCCTGATGAAGTATTCTTTATGGACCCACGTCTCATTTATACCAATGTATGATGTCATACATGCATTAACTTTTTTGGAATCACTACCAACTTTCAGCAACAAAATAGAATCATAGTAAAGTGTCCAATTTTGACCATAGTAGATCTAATTATCACCATAGGAAGGTATTAAGTCCCATTAAGATTTCATGTTTTAATGAAATTTTGTTCCTGGATAAATGATACAATTGGTTGAATTTTTATGTAGCACTGTAATACTACGGGGCTTAGATAGTCACATTTTGCTATTGCAACAAAAAATAAAAAAGTAGAATTGTGTTTTCTGTTTAGTTCTAGGGTGTAAGGATGTTGTGGTTTAGCCCCAGTCAGCAACTCAGCCCCACGCAGCCGCTCGCTCACTCCCCCGGTGGGATGGGGGAGAGAATNCCACATTATCACCACTGCTTCAGCACAAATCCAAACCACAGCCCCATACGAGCTACTGCAAAGAAAATTAACTCTATCCCAGCTGAAACCAGGACAAGAGAGGAAATTTTTCCTATGTTGGTTAGTAGTAGTCCTATATACACAAGCACTACTGAGCATAAGTTGACTAGATAATCTCCAGAGGTCCCTTCAAACCTCAAGTATTCTGTGATTCTAATTCTAGACGTGAAAACAAGCTGCTACAATGATTTATAAAATATCTGCACTCTTTAAGATGGTTTTGTACTGAGGCAAGATACATTGTCCTGAAATAAAAAATGAGAACCTAGTCTTCACTGCTAAGTACTCAGAACACGCTGGTCGAAAGTTGTCTTTTTTTCCAGGTGCACAGGCACGTTTCTGCTAGCTTTATGAGCACAACGACTTCTAGTCCCACAGATTAAAGACAGAAAACTTATTTTGTTATTTAATCTCTGGTTTAGATTTTGTTATTCAAGACTAATTCAGCTGCGGGTTAACTAAATCTCAGATGTAGTGAATGGGTTATTGGCTCTGTTCTTTGTGTTATAGCGCATTTTTAACTTAAGCAGCAGCACTTTGTGTAAATTCAGTCCACACCCTAGCACTGGGGAAGAGCATAAGATTTGTTCTACACAAGTCAAACAAAATCTACTGTTAACTGTAAGCAAAAATATGCTGAAAGCGCAGGAAAAACCCCTCTGAGTTTAAAACAGAACTTCGTTTGGTGCCTTGTCAGCTGATTGGAGAAACTAAGTTCTTGAGCTGTGTTCTAAAATTTGCCAATAATAGAATATTAAATTTGCCACCGATTTTAAGGAAAGCAGAACTGTGTCCTTGGCCTGTGACATTTCTTTATGCCTCACAGTACAATGTACTTAATGAAGCTCACCAATACAGTGAGACTGCACGAATATTCAAAAAGTGCTTCAGGATCCTTGGATGAAAGCTGCAATAGAAATGGAAATAAATATTATTACTGTCATGCAGGGTTACTTTACACCTGGTTTCTCCATGTGTTTCACATTTTTCTGAAAGCAATGTGAATGCTATGAAAGAAGGTCTAGGTACTTTGAGGCAAGCCTAGCTAGAGGATGGGAGCTTGAATTTAATTCTAATTTAATGAATTGTTGGTCTTGTTTCTAATCCAATTTAAGCACATTTTATTCTACAGGATTTGTTAAAGTAAATCTTGATTTTCATCAGAGTAAATAAGAATAGAATTACATTTCTCAAAACCACATGAATAAAATGCTGGAGGGGGGTTAGAAATACATATTTCTTTCCTGCACTTGCCAAGGAGGCAGAGTACAATGCTTATTGTATGTTAATTGGCCGTATCTATTCAACAGGGAACACCTGCCTGAAGGGGTTCTTTATTAGGTAAATGCAAAAGTGTAAGTAAGAATTTACAAGAATTAAGTCAAATTACATGAAAAATAACCTGGAAAATATTCAAGGACTCTGACAAAACCAAAAGAACAAAGGAGGCGCCACAGAAATACATGACACTTTACATCCACATCTTGTGCAATGAATGGCAAGACTCTTAACTGCCAGTTGCGCAAATGATTCATCAGAAACGTTTTCAATGTTACTGTGCATGCTAATCCACTAGCAGGAGTGGGCACTTCCTTTCTGGGTCCTTTGTCTTCTGCATCTGTAACACTGACATAGGAAGAACAGAAGCAATCCATCTTGGGGCAGGTATTTTCTAGAAAATACATGGCAGACCTCAGATAAATTTATGCCTCTTGTTTCAGCTGCTCTATCCGGGATAGTAAAATGTGCAGAGGAATAGTAGTTATGATAATGATAGTTTACATTTTAGAGTAGTCCTATGTTGCCAAGCTCAAGGTCACAGTCTTGCAGAAAGCCTTGGGTTGTCAGGGAGCTTCTCTACAGACCATCTCACACTAGAACTATAGATTATTTTTATATTAAAAAGCATTTCTTAAATAGAGAAAGCTTGTTAGTCAGAAGCACCATACTATGTATAAGGTATACAACATGTATATAAAATGTGTAAGACGTAATTCCAAAAAACCCGTTGTCCTCTTTAACAATCAATAAAGCTTGACAGAGCTTTTTGGTCTGCATTTAATATCAAATACCTAAGCAATTTATAATAGGCTGCTACGCAGTGAAAAAAATTATCTCTGACCCACCGGGTATCTCTGAAGGTGAAGTGGAACCACTTCTTCCAGAAAAGGGATTAGGAAACATGGACTAATTTTCACTTTTGTTAACAGAGGGCAAATGACACATGTAACTTGAAAGTGAGTTTTTTTCCAGTGAATTTGAATAAATAGGGTAAACAGTGATTCTGTATCTCTGAATTAAGTTAACAGGCTCTTAGAGCCTTTTGGAGAAAGGCTCTTCCTTTGACTATGATTCATGCTAACTGCTTGTATCTTAAGAAATGTTTTTTTAGGAAGTGACCTTGAGGTTTGCAAAGTTGTTTCCCATTAACTGCAATTAAAGTATATGAAGAGCTGGATGGCTCTGGGTGAGGGAGAAAGTAAAGAAGGGAACAGGGAAATACTAAAAAATAATTTGGCTAAGTAGACTAAGCTTAGTCTGCATCTTACATTTTGTTCCTGTTGCTATTTTATATCATGCTAACAATTTTTAAAAAAACATGGTGATGGAATTGTTTGACAATACAGTTCTAGTACAGTCTGTCAAAATAAAGGAGAAAATATGACTGTGTAAACTCATTTTCCCAGTTGCTCAGTGTTCACTAGGAAAAATGAGAAATAAGTAACGCATTATGCATGACTTGTAGAAGTAAACAATATTTTGAAATCAGTAGGGTTTTTCTTAGTAATAAAAGACTTACAGAGTACGGGGAATTTAATTCAGATATCCACCACCAAACAAGAATCTTGAGAGCCATCATAAACTTATGCCTGCAGTATTTTTAATAAAAAGATTAGATGTTCATTTCACTTAAAATTTTTTTTTTTGCTTAGTAACAGCCCTTCTGACAGGTCCTAAAGTCCTAAGTATCTCTTTGACAAAAATCTGTTTATTAATTAAAAAGTAACTTACAGCTTGAAAGTTATATTCATCTAAGAAATCGTAGTAGGTAAAAACATATTTAGGTTTGCTTTTAGAAATACATAACACTTTGTAGAGCTCTTTATTCCAAAGATAAGAATATTTCCTCTGTTTTAGGTAATAGCCTAAACCGTTCTCTCTGGCTTTTGGAGTCAACTTCTACAAAATAACTTGAAAATTAGACCGTGAAAATCAACATTGAGTACATTAGGTTTTCCAGATTTTACCAAAATAGTTAGGTGTTAATGAATGTATTCCAAACCTGTCTTAATTGCTCATGTCTTAGATCTGAGCAAGATACAAGAAGTCTGGAGGTAAGCAAATAAGCATACAGCTGAGCTTTGACTGTGTGGTAATGATGTTATGTTGGTATTCTTCCGTCCTTTGTCTGTAGTGAATAACTAACTATTGTCTGACTCTTAGAATTAGATCACTGCCATCTGCTAAAGCATTCTGTATTTCAATGGGGGAAAACTTAATTTGAACATTTCAAGGTCACAAACTGCTGTGCATAAAGGCCATTGGATGGAAGCTGTTGCCTTTAATAAATGTAATGAGCTCTGAAACACACAAAGCTCTGAGTACCTTCGATGTCTGTCTCCAGGAGACAGAAGCAGTGTCCTTGCTTAATATTGCAAAGTTCAGCCTTAGAACAATATATTTTCCTTATGTATTTTCATAATTACAGCTAGATAGTAATTAAAGGCAGCCAAGATTAGGAAAGAGGTGAATGTCAAACAAGAACAAAGAGTGGGTAGGAAGGAAGAAGAGATGGAGAAAGTTTCTTCGTTTCAATTTTTCAGTTTCTGTGCCTTTTAATTTAGATTTGGGTATAAATGTCCATTCTTGTTTATTATGCTGTCAGGATTTGGTGACTGAAAGTAGAATTTTTACATCTTTTCTGGAAAATGGTATTATGCCTTGTCCTTTGGACTGACTAAAAGCATCATGCAAATGGTCTGATACAGACCAATCTGCCTTAAAGCATGAAATTATAGACAAAGATGCATTTAAATTGTAATCTCTGTATTAGCTCTAGTAGCCAAACCATATAAATCCCTCCTATGTAGCTGTCTATAGCTATACTTTATGACTAAGTGGCTCTTCAGCAGTAAGACATTTAGTAGAAGCACTCTAAAAATGTGTTACAATATGAAAGCAAAAATTAATGACTTTTTAATTAATAATGGTATTATTTTTAAAAAAGAAAGGGTTTTAATTTTTTTAATTGTTCAGATAAGCTAAAACAGTAAGTTTGCACTACTTAAGATGTCCATATCAGTGATATCAGAGGCACATGTGCATGAATAGTAATTAAGAAAAATTACTGGTTTAACTAACATAGTTTGTTGGTTAAATTAACAGAACTGTGGTGACTTAAATATCTCTCCATTAGAAGACCCAAGCTGATACTTACAGACTATATATAGAGAGCACACAGATTATCATTTTGGTATCATATCTCTTTAATTATTTCATATATATTTAGATTTAGAAGTGAAGTGCTTTGAAGGAATATTAATATTCTCTTGAGAGTTAGGACTAAGAAAGGGAACATATTTAATGATAGCTGGCAAGTCTTTTGAACAGCCAAAAAAACCCAAAACCCACCATGTGAATAGTTATTTTATTTATTTTTTTCCCCGGTTAATCCTGTTCTCATATTTTGATTGACCTTTATTTATTGTTGTGCAAAGTCTTCATATTTATTATACAAGATACATGGGCTAAATTTCACTATTTGTGAACATATTGCTAGGCAAGTGTTAAATATATTCAACTTCTGATAAAACACCACCTTCGGTGGTAGCTGGATGTGCATTTCCACAACCAAACCGCTTGGACAAAATTTAGGATGAGTTTGTGAAAGAAATAACACTCATGCATGTCATTTGGCACTAGTCGCATGGACCCCCTACCTACCTTTCTCTCTTAAGTGATGATAGTGTTCTCTGACTTCTCTTTTTGATACAGATGAGAGTGATGTCAAGTCCAGTGACAGTTTTTAAATTACTGACATCTGTCTACTTGAGTGTGGACATGATTCTAAGAACAGCTGTCAGATCATGCAGATTCAATGTCATTTTTTATCTGCATGACATCCAAACCATTAATCTCTAGGTCAATGTCTCCATAATCTAAATCTGTTTTCTTACAGAGGTTTTGTTTTTTCTTAACAAGTCTGCTGAGATGTCAGGTGAACTGTAGTTTCCCATGAACATAGGTAGGCTTTTGTATCAATGGGGGACAGAACGCTGCGTGGGGCATTGGGTATATAGGGGTGAGTATTTTGCTAATTAAGGTATCCAAGAGCACCTTCCTTCAAAGTGAAAGAAGAGCCTTCTTTCAATCCTCGTTGTTATAATTGCATCCTCCTTTCTCTCATTATGTTCCATAAACCCGGAGGAAAGCTCAATCCTGAAGGAAACTTAGACTGATTTGTAAAAGCAATCTTTAAACTATGTTTGATTAAATTCAATCTTAAAACTAAGATTGGAATACCTACTCTCCAAGGCAAGTAATTAAATTAAATAGGAACTAAAGACTAGATTTGAATGCTTTTGCATATAATACACTATTCTACAGGTAAGTCTGATCAGAATCAAGTGGTTTATCTCATTAGGACCAGTACCGTAGCATTCAAATCAAATAACTGTGTTAGAAACCTACTATGATAGATGGTGTGTTCTTAGAGGGTTAAAAAATTTTAGATCATAAAATCAGTTAATGTTGTTATTAAAATCCTTAGTTCTCTGAAGATCACTTGGGACTTCATTGCGAAAAATAAACACTATCTACTGGTGCAAAAGTAAAGTAAGCCTACTTACCTACAGCGATTTTCTTCTCTTGATTATAAATTGTCTAGTAAATATCATGCTAAATGTTTGTAGATTTAGCAAATACCTAACTGCAGCCTATACCAAATTGGTATGTAACCAGAAGTTTTCAGATAACTTATTGCTAGAAACATATGTAAGTAAGGTGGGTTGTTTTGTTTTGGGGTTGTTTTGGTTGTTTCGTTGTTTTTATTTTTGGTTGGTTTTGGGGGTTTTTTGTGTGTGTGTGTGTTTGTTTGTTTTTCAAAGCTGTGAGTAGAGTGAAAAAATAATTAATGGTTAAACTGATGTTAAGGTACATCTCAACAACTCACACTCAATGTTTCTTTAAACTTGTAGATTAACTTTCTGAAGACTGAAATGGAAAGGAAGAGCAAAATGATCCGTGACCTCCAAAACGAGGTAAGAGAAACATTTGATTGTCATCTCCATTCAGAGTTTAGCCTGAAAGAGATTATGATTTGGCTTCATATTTAAAACATGTGTTGTTGTAGTAGAAAGATAAAGCTCCAGTGAAAGACTCTAAACACAAAAGCAAACAAAAATGACGGTGTGCGTTTAGAAATAGTATTTTATTGAATGCAACTGTTGACTCCTTGCTACTGGTCCTTGGTACACCGCTGTAACTTTTGCTGTATTTATGAGTTGTGCTTTTTCAGAAAGGAATACTTAATTCAGTTCTATAGATTATTGATACACAGTGAACATTTATGCACAGTGTTATTACCTGCTTTAAAAATAAGCAGCAAGAGGAGGATGAAAGGAAATGTAATCTCAGAAATGAGATTCTTAATAAAATTTTAAAAACCCACATACCTACAATGTTTTCTTAAGCTTTATATGTCATTAATATTAATCCCAAATTGATCCCCAAATCCCAAATAAAATATAAACCATATTTTATTTAATTTTTGTTAGTATTAAACTGAATTTATTTTGAAATTTGATCCTGGAATAGAAACTTAAAATATTTGAGCAGCATCATATTTTCTCCTCCTTATCTTTTTCTCCCCAAACAATTGTTCTAAATCAGGATATAGTTTCCCTTTCCATATCTTCATTTTTGCAAAGGACTTTGCACTTGAAAATATTTTATTCAGGTGATCTCTTGCTCTCTTGCCAGCCAGGCTTCTTGTCTTTATTTGTTCTGTTCAATTTATATATTTTGCATTTCTAAACTATTCTGAGTTTGATGCGTATGAAGACTTGATCTCCCTAAAGCATTTATTTAAACAGTGAGCTTTGATGTCCTTGGTCTGTGAGAGTGTATATATATGGTCAATCTGAAAAAAGTGCACATTACTTTTTAACTTGCAAAGGAAATGTCTGTTTCAGTTGCTCGTGCTATTTAAGCCACATTCTCAGTTGCCTTCATCTACAGTCGCAACTGCCTTGCTTTCTTTTCCCACCTGTGATTATCAGATGTTTTGCAGTTGAGCCTATTAATTCTAA
>VZTV01008834.1:325-17485 GCA_013400875.1 Anhinga rufa
ATTTTGTTTGTATTTTAAATGTCACAACAAGATGTCACTTTAAGCACTTTCAAAGTTAAAACAAATATTATAGTATATATTAAAAGTGCCATGCAGATTAGCTAAAAGTATATATTTTTGCAAGAACTTCCCCCCCCCAAATTCATGTGTCCACAGCAAGCCGTACGGTTTGAAAAAACACCAAGCAGAGGGGTCACTCTTTCTTTAGCTGGCCTTCCTCACCTTCTGTTTGAATTTGTGTTTCAGTGTGCATGGAGGATTAGCAGATTGCTGATACATCATCAGAAAACACACATCTAGATGCAAAATGTCAGGCAGCAAGAGAACAGAAAAAATGAGCAGAACATAGAAAATCCCACCCCACTAAATAATCACAACAGGAGAGGAAGAGGTCTCTGGAAGACCAAACTTTCTTCTGAAAAATATTCCTGAGGACATTTTGACAAAAGAGTAGGTGTACAAGTATCGATGTCATCAAAGTGAATGACTTCACCAGTGCAGCAGCACCGAAGTGCTCCAGTTCCCGTTTTATTACACCTCTGCTGCTTACAGTAAACCCATGAAAATTATTCAGATGCCACATGGTCACGCAACCACTTTGGTCCTGAAAAGGATAAGGGTGAGATTAAGAGCGAGGTCTTTGTGCATTCTGTTACGTATTAAATCCTGACACCGAAATCTCAACAGATGGAGGCATCTAGAAGAAGACCACAACTGAGGAAGCAAAGTAAGCAAGAAAAGAAAATTATTGGGAAAAAAATATTACTGGTTATTGGTTTTTATTATTATTGTTTATTAAGAAAGCAACACTTCACTGTCTGAGCTAGGAGTTTCCTTTGAAAGATTTCACCTCACAGAAGATAAAAAAACAGGAATGCGGGAAGACCTTTTTTCACTTTAATTTTCTTTTTTAACAGCAAAATATTTTTTCCCTGCAAATAAAGCATTTCTAGCACTGATGCCCACAAGAAACCGCACAACAAGTGGTTGGATTTGGATGTGCTTTAGCTGCACATAGCTGATATTATGATTCAAAAATGCTAAAAGAAACAATGGCATGTGAATATACATCAAAATATGCATTAAATTCCTTTATAATCAAATGTTTTCTGCTAGCCCTCTCTTTCCTGCCTTCTGGTTTGTGTGCTTGTTTGTCACTGGGTGTTTGTGGAGCAGGTAAAACAACTGGACCTTGACCTTCTCTGGAGACATCACAAAACAAATTAATATAAGAAGTAACCATGCCCTAGCAACTTACAGGTGCATCCTAGCTCAGTCCTCTCAAAAAACCCAGACCTCTTCTAAATGTGAAAGTAAAGATGGAAGGCAGATTGACCCCGATTACCATATAGCATTATTTCTAAGATACTTGCTGGGATATAACCTCATGTATGCATATCACATTTAACAGGTGCTATTTATGGCAATACAGATAGCAAGAGCAGCAGTGATGGAAAAATACTCCCCTGTTTATAGAGTATTATGAAGCTTTCCTCTGTTACTCTATTTCCAAGACCACTTTTTTCTCACTCCATCATTTGACAAATCCAGATACACTTCTGAGTCCCCGAAGGTGCAGATGGATTAGCTACGAACAGGATGATGACCACACACCTGGTACTTCTATGCACGAACCAAGTGACTTTTGATCTGACAATGATCTCCAAGAGTCTATCATCTATTTTCACTCTAACCATCTTAAAGGTAAACCAGACTACCCAGATGTAATTGCAAAATCCAAGGACAGAGAATTATATGCAGGTTAACTCCACAGATGGAAAACAACTGATAAGAGGCCAATATGACAGCTGACTGTAGTTAACCTTTAATTGGGATCCAGCAGCAGTACGTGCTTGCTAAATATGCTGTTTCAAAAGCAAAAAATACACATAATCCCATGTTGTTTATGCAACAAGTAAAATTAATGGAAAACGTTAATCTCTGGTCTGACACGACCATGTTTACGTTAGAAAGCCACAATGCAGTGAGTACCACTTGAGACTAAGCCTCAAGTAGGACTGCTTTGATTTTGTCTTTATTTCACACTGTGAAACCAGTCCTTTAATGTCAACTTTGCAAAGACACCAAAGTTGTTTTTTCCTTCTAAATAAAATAATCATTTACATGTATTTAAGCACAAGCAAGCCTCTTTAATCAGGTTTTTGCATATGCTTTGCTGTGGTTTATAACAGTCCAAGAGAAAGCCCAGGGGCAGCTTTCCCCAGCTAACATCATTTATGACTGATCCCTTCTTGCTGCACCTCTCTCTGATGTAATTCTAATCCATATTTCCCAGTTTATATTCACAAGAGACATGGGGCAGAAAAAAAAAAGGCAAGCTGTGTATGCCCACCTAAATTTACTGACAAAGTCCTTCACACCTTCATCCCTATGTTCCACTGCATGTAGGTATTTCAGTCAGTTCGAATGAACAGGATTTCCACGTGAAATGAAAATGGGGGGCAAAGGTTATTTTGGGCAGTGCTGCCATATAGGATAGAGCTAGAAATACAGAACAGGTTGGCAATGGGCATCCTGTGGTGACATAGATGGAAGCTGTATCTCACTGCATCAGAGATGGTGGCCAGGAGGACCACCTGCAATAAACTCATATGAAAAATGTGAGCTGGAGAAGATGAGGTGTAAAGGTACTAGAGGCTGCCAAGGCAATGGATTTATGTGAAAGAAAACAAGGAGCGAGAGGGATTTGCAGGTAACCACTCCTCGTGGCATGGATGGAGCAATTGGGCAGGAAGGGAGAGGCGCTGAAGACTGAGAAGCAGAGCTGAACTACCCAGTGCCTCGAAGGGAGTGTGCAGAGTTCGTAGACAACCAGAGGAAAGCCTACAGGCCTCTGAAGGTGGTAGAAACACCCCACAAAAGCATACAGTGAAGCCTATTTCTCAATGCCTTTTTGAACTGTGCAGATGCCTGTTAAATAGTCATCTCTTAGATGCTGGTGAACAGGAACCATTTTCTTTTGACACCTATACCAAACTGCTTTAAAAGGGTGACTCAGAAATGTTCCTGGAGTCAATGCTCACAGTTCATAGTTCTGACTTTTTTACAGAAAATCGGTCAATTAGCTGGCCTGACAGAGGAAGGGGGTAACAGACACAATGGCTTGCGGAGTTGATGCCTGGGCTTTCAAGCAACACGTTGACTCAGAGTATGTGAAGCAAGAGACAGTCCAGGTACCAAGGTTCTTGCCGTGGAAAGCCAGGGAGTTATTTCTATCGATATTCCTTCTCCAGACAGTTCATAAAAATCAGCCCCTGTCCGATTTGCAGCCCCTGTGGAGAGCGTAGGCTGTACCTCACCCCCGGCTGGCACAAGCTCACCAGAATGACTGGCAGTCCCAAATCTCACAGCCTGATCACCAGCCCCATTCAGCAAAGATAAAATCTCAGAGAGATAAATATTTGTCGAGCAAGCAGCTGACCCAGTGAGAAGAGGCATTTGTCTTTCCCACCCCTTAGACCAATGCCAGCCTACCAAAAGCTTTTTCTTTGATCCAGGTGAAATTTCATCTGTTGCAGAGGAGCTCTGGAAGAGATGAGTCACTGAGAAAGATAAGGTCCCCAATGAGGCTATAAATAATAAAAACAAATCTAGACAGCAATGTCACCCTTATGTTTTAGGCCAGTAAATTTGAGTATAATTAAGTGCAGCGTGCAGCTAGTGAAGCTGCAGCTCAGAGAGGCCACACAGTTTGCCACACAACCCGGTGGTAGATTTGAGACCCAAACCCATTTTTCCTGATTCTTCGCCTGGTGCCTGCCCTGCCAGCCACAGCCCTTTGGAGTCCTGGGCCAAGCCCCAGATTAAATCTACTCATGTTCTTTCTCTCTTTGTAGGACAGATCTCTCCTACTGAAGCTTTGTGCATTTGGGAGCCTGTTCTTGTGCTGACAAGCCTGAAGTGGCCCAGCCTCTGAAATACAAACAGAAATACTTTTGGGGCACAACTCCAAGGCCTGCAGCACAGAGAAGCACGTACCTTTTTATTCCTCCGAGGTAATAAGCTGAAATTCAAAGTACCTCTCGGGAAGTTTCCCTAGGCAGCTCTCTGCAATGCTTTGAAGCACTCCTGCATGATTAGCAATTGTCCCTAGCAGGAGCAGACCACCCATTTGTCCTTTCCAGTTTAGTCAGACCCTAAGTCAACCCTCCCTGCCAAAATTCAGAACCAGCCTAAAACAAGCAAATAACCATCCACCATCACCCTCCTTCGAGTGACAAAGCCAAGATGCTGCACCATTGGGTGGATGCAGGGCAACTCAAGGCCACTTGGGTCCTGGGGCTTGCTCAGCCTCTGCTGCTCTCAGGAGCTGCGCGATACTGGGCAGACCCGCTCAGCCACATGAAGGTGACCTTGTTTAAGGGACTGTCTTTGCTGAGCAAATGCAGATGCACTCAGATCTGGACTTGCCCCTGCCTGCAGGGGATGTTGCAGAGCGTAATAAAAAACATGACTGCATTAGCCTGGTTGCAGCTGGAAACGTCAGAGGCTGAGATTAAAGCAGTGCATGAAGAGAGAGGAAAGATGGGAAATGAGCATGGGAGATGGAAGGGAAGAAAGCAGCAGTTAGCAGCATCTCAGCTGGAGGAGGCTTTGCCTGCTGGAGCGATGGTGTGGGGAGCTGCATACCTGTCCCCCCCACAATGCTGGGCACAGCAGCTGCCTTCAGCTTTCAGGCCTTTTGCAAATAAATGAGTTGTCACTGCCCTGGCTCTCCAAGCAAAGGTCATATCTCACAAGAGCTCAGAGCTAAATTACTCCTCCTTTTCTCTCCGTTTGAGTCTGTTCACCCACAAAGCTCATCTCCCTGTTTGGAGTTACTAGAAAGGGTTGGTATAAGATACGTATGGCAACAGAGGGTCTTTTGTGCTAGGGCAAGATGCCCATAATCCCAGGGAAGATAGAACAGAAAAAGGCATTTTTACAAGAGGGTGGTGGTTTTAAATAAATTAAGCGATTGCTTTTTTCTAAAAGAATCCTTTAAAATGCAGGGAACAGTCCACCCTGCAGTCAACAAAAACTCTGCTATCAGCAATACTGTGGTGCCCTCAAGTGGATGCAAAACTCAGAAACGTGCTACAGTCCGCGTCCTCGCGAGTGTGGCCCCTGCTCTCTGGTTTGCAACCCCACATTGCAAACACAGCGCAGGCCCACCCTAAGAGCCCTTTGCAATGCCAGCGGAACAAATGTGCTTCAGCCTGAAAAGAGCGCCAGACCAAAAGTTTCTCACTTAGTTAAGAGAAATTTCTTTTTTCAAGAAATTATATGATGGGGGAAGCCACCTTGGTTGCAGCATTACCCTTTTGACATTTCCAAGGGGTAAGCAGAAAATCGAGGGCGTTTTGGGCCCAACCACAGGGCAAATGCCATTGATCTTGATTCCCTTCCTGGATGCAGTAGTTTCCCTTCCTCTGGAAATCAGCAGCTGATGCCAAATCGCCTGACACCAGCCCTTGCCAATGTGCCTGCCAGTCACCTCGCTGTGCCAGCAGCTGTGAAATACTCTATTTTGCCCTGTACTGCTTCACTGGTGGCAAACTACCCACCAGAAGTTTTGCCTGAGCCAACTACTCCCTTCCCAGAAAATTCAAGGGACATCATAAGCTCAGGAGAGGCAGTCTGGGTCAGACAACCCTAGTCTGGGACAGGGGCGAGTTCAGGTGTATGGATGTGAGCCACACAGTGCCCTGGCCCTCGGGAATGGGCCCGGGTCTGCTTTACCTACCAGAGCAGACACAGCCACGGAGGCGGAGGGAGGCCTGTGTCACATAATAAGGGTGAAGGTGCAATCTGGGCACTGCGCGAAGCAGATCTGTGAAACCAGCAGGAGTCCTGAGCCAGGTGTGATGCCAGTCACCAAGACATACTGCGACATTTAACTGGAAACCGATAGCAGAATCACCCCTCTTTACAATAACGTCATTGTCACAGCAGAAGACGGACAGAAAGCAGCCGTAAAGACATTGCCATAAAGATTATCAGCACTGAACTGGACATATAGGCTACCAGCACATTAGAAAAGACACAGGCCCTACTTATGGCTTCCCACATTTGTTACAAGTGTACCGTGCTTTCTGTTGTATCAGAAAGCTATAGGGGCAGCATGGGCTCCAATAGAAACCCTTGAAGATGACAGGGAAGATCTGGAGAGGCTGGAGTGGAAATAAAAGACCCTGACACCCAGTTTACCCAATTTAAAAAAAAACCCTCATCTTTAAGACTATACAATGAGCCTGCCTGAGCTTACTGCTCAGAGGTCACAGGGCAAGTCATGCTACTACTAGAGAGGACTTGAATCACGGTGGGTGATGTAAAACTTAAATTAGCTAAGTATAGCTGTTAAATTACCTCAGCTAAGCACTCCATGGGCAGAGATCTTTTAGAAGAGCGATGTAGGTGCTGATGCACATTCACGCACGTGCTCAGCTCGCTGCTTGTCATGGCCTTTTCTACAGAGCTGCTCCCCAGCCAGGCACTCCCAGCCTGTCCTGGTGCCCCCGGCTCTTCCTCCACAGGGCAGGGCTTGGCATTTATCCTTGCTGAATTTTATGGGGTTCCTGTTGATCCATTCCTTCGGCCTGCCCAGGAAAAGCAGCCCTGCCCTCCAAGCATTTATCATCTGCAAATTTGATGAGGGTGCATTGCATCACCTCCTCCAGGCCATTGATGAAGATGTTGAACAGGACACGCCCCAGTGACAAGTAGGGAACTGCAGGGGTCTGTGAAGTACAACCCATTAGCCACTGCCCTCTGAGCCCAGTCACCCAACCAGTGTCTCACCCATCTTTCAGCTGTCCATCCATCCACCCAGTCCCTAATATCCTGCCTTGGATACAGGAGTATTGTGGGAGGCAGTGTCAAAAGCCTTGCTAAAGACAAGGTAAATGTCATCCCTTGCTCTCCCCTCGTCCCCAGATCCAGTCATTTCATCATAGAAGGCAATCAGGTTGGTCGAGCACGACTTATTCTTCTGAGCAGCTGTGGAAAGAACTGGCAATATAAGACTAGAGCAACAGCAAACTGTATTTATTAGAAGGAGCATTCCTAGGTATATAGAGAAATAACGTTCAGTAGGAGTCGATCGGAAACAGCTGTCTGGCAGAGCAGGAAGGAATACAAACTTCCTTAAAACAGTAAACAAAGTTTAGAAAAAGGTACTTAATTTAGCTCTCCGAATCAGCTGCTTTAGAGCATTCCCATGCAGAAATATCCAACACGCTGATACAAATACTAGTAAAGATTTAACTTTACTAGTTAAATCTTGGTTGCCCCAGCCAGCAGCCAAGCACCACACAGCTGCTCGCTCACTCCCCCCTGGTGGGATGGGGGAGAGAATCGGAAGAGTAAAAGTGAGGAAACTCATGGTTTTGAGATAAAGACAGTTTAATAGGGAAAGAAAGAGCCGCGCACACAAGCAAAGCAAAACAAGGAATTCATTCACTGCTTCCCATGGGCAGGCGGGTGTTCAGCCATCTCCGGGAAAGCAGGGCTCCATCACGCGTAACAGTTACTTGGGAAGACAAACGCCATCACTCCCAATGTCCCCCCCTTCCTTCTTCTTCCCCCAGCTTTATATGCTGAGCATGACGTCCTATGGTGTGGGATATCCCTTTGGTCAGTTGGGGTCAGCTGTCCCGGCTGTGTCCCCTCCCAGGTTCCCGTGCACCCAGCACAGCATGGGGAGCTGAAAAGTCCTTGACTAGTGTAAGCGCTACTTGGCAACAGCTAAAACATCTCCGCATTATCACCACTGCTTCAGCACAAATCCAAAACACAGCCTCACACTAGCTGCTATAAAGAAAATTAACTCTATCCCAGCTGAAACCAGGACAGCAGGACAACCACTGAAACCAAGCATGGTGTTGCACAAATCCATCACTTGGGAATTGGAAGGGCAACTTCATTTGCACTCAAGGGAAGGGGCTGATCACCATCTCAGAAGCATCACTGCACACTTGCCCCAGGACATCTTTCCTTAGCATCCAGGATTGGTCAGAAACAAGATATTAGACTACACAGACCTTAATTCTAACTCCATCAGCTCCTGTTCTGTAATTTTGAAAGGACTGGCATAAGAAATTGCATGTGAGGTAGTCTCAGTTTAGAGTGAGGGTAACATGCTTCAGGGGTAGTTCAGTTGTGTCAGGGAAGGTTTAGATTGGATATTAGGAAAAATTTCTTTATGGAAAGAGTGGTCAGGCACTGGCACAGGCTGCCCAGAGAGGTGGTGGAGTCACCATCCCTGGAGGTGTTCAAAGAACGTGTAGAGATGGCACTACAGGGCAGGGCTTAGGAGGCACGGTGGTGTTGAGTTGATGGTTGGACTTGATGATCCTAGAGGTCTTTTCCAACCTTAATGATTCTATGCTTGAAGATAACCAAGATTTTTAAAATAGGCAAAAAGATGCTGATCTATGCAAGCCTGGTTAGCCTGTTCTCAAAAGTATGCCTAGCTTAATGAAGAAAAATGTGTAACAATAACGTAGAAAGTGACACAAAATATAGCTTGGGTTTATTAATAGTAAATCCATAAAACTATACTGAACAATTTGTTTCCTCCTGACAGTCAGGAGGTTGGGATGTATTATGTACATCTTGACATAAAGCTTTTGGCACAACAGCCTCTTACTGGTTGAAACAGGGAAAAAGTCAACCATTAAGACAATGCTAATGCTGGTCTTGCTCATCACGTGGATTTGGATGTCATCCTGCTGCTCAGAAAGAAATCAGAAGTCTGAGGAGCTCAGTGCAAAGCTATACCAGTTTCAGTAGGATGAAAAGAGGGTCCTAGAGCACCTTCAAAGCTTAAGGATCACAGGTAATAGTTTTATTATGATAAACCCAGCATTCTAATGAAATTTACCATTATGTCTGCTTTTATCATCCTCGGTTCAAGAGCAGTAATTCAGGTCTAGGTAGTTAACTTCACAGGTAGTGGTAAAAATGAGTTGCAGAAAACTCGATCATAAAAAGAACAGGTCAAGCACCTAGAACCAAACCAAAGCATTTCACCTGGGTGTTGAGCTTAGCAGTCAGAGGTATAGTGGGGGGGCAGGGGAAGAGTTCTGTATCAGCCATTTTTATTAGTTATCAATCACAACTGCTTAAGCCAACAAAAAGGACGCAGCCTAGGGATTGTACTCAGAAAAGTATTCCCTGAAAAGACAAAGTAGTGTTAGTATTTCCCTCTAAAAGGCACCTGGGTAAGACTTCTGAAGTAGTTTCATTTGCAGTTTGTCTTCTCTGAATGTGGCTAACCAGAACATGCAAAAGGGTAAAAACTGGTTACCAGGTGGGTGAGGAACATGCTCTACAGAAAAGCCTGCCTCACTTGGCCAAACAGAAGGAAGGCTGGGAGAAAACAGGAGGGCACCAGACAGTTTCTCACCCCCACCCCCCCAAGAGGCTCTGGCCATCTCACAAGGCAGAAGAGTGGAGATGCAGTACCTCCCTGTTTCTGGTTGGGCTTTTTTGGTGGTGGTGGTTTTTTGGTTGGGTTTTGTTTTGTTTAAACTGGATCAGATCCATTCACACCAGGAACTACGCTATGCTTTTGCTGAGAGGGAAGTGGATGCTTCGTCTAGCCCTGTGTTAATATCTTCATCTTTCTTTTATGCTTGGCCTATCTTAGGGAAAGTAAGTTCTTCATTATTAGGGTATGATGTTCTAAGCACTGCTTAAAGATGAAAATCAATTAACCTCTGTGATAACTTGAAGTCTATATTGAGATAAGGTATTATTATAATTGCAAAAGTAAGAGAGAAAGATATTTTTGTATATAAGAATGAGCAAGTCTCCACTTGTAATGACTTCTGTTTACTGTAAGCAGGTAATATGAATAAGCTGCTATGGAAAATGTGCTTGGATGCACTAGCTTTGGATGTACAGCTCATGCATTAGCAATGTTTATGGGATTAACTCATTACACAACCAGTCTTTATGCACATCCCTTCCGGGAACATATAGGTTTCCAGACATCATCAAAAGCAGGATGTCCAGTATCCAGGAAAGTTTATTTTTCATTAGTCTTCCATGAACCAGAACCTCCCTGAATTGAAAAACATCCTTGACCAGTAGCTAAAGGTGCAAGATTTAATGCTCTGATACAATGACAGACCACAAAGTGAACAGCAAATGCTGTAGGGCTCCTTATGTTCCAGCAGGCTTACTCCAGATCCCAAGAGGACCTAAACTCCAGGGCATGGAGGCCGTATACTAGGAACTATGGCAGGAGTCTACCCAAGTGATACCAGGCACCTGTCAGAAGTGAAACCCAGAAGAACTTGAAAGGAACACTGTGAACTCCTTGAACCGGTATTTCCCCATGAAACCACCACTGGAAAGCTTTCAGCTATTGCCTTAAACCTGGGAATAAGCACATGCATATAGCAAAGTGTGAGGCAAGGTGCTGTGGGAAGGCTGAGCACAAGGGGAACTGTGCAAAGGAAGGGCGAGTTAAACAAGTTTTGCAGGACTGTTTATAGACCTGCCTATGTAGAAAAAAAGCCCACCAGTGTGCCAACGGGGTTCTTGGAGCATCACCACCTGCACCAACCTAAGCCGCCAGCAGGAATTGCTGCCGGCATTATCAGCAGGCTACGTGCAAAATGTGACCTAGTGCCAACTAGGTCAGTACGTGGTTACAAGCTGAGTTGAGAAAGTTATAGCATACGCAGGACCTAAAGGTGAACCTGTAAGACCAAACCCAAAGACCAAACCTCTAACAAGCAGACATGAACCATGCTCCTACCACAAAGGGCTGTAGTTGACTACTCTTGCTACTTGCTTTCCCATAGCCTTGTTCCCAGCTTGCGTCCAGGCAAAAAGTCCATGATCCTAGCTTCCAGGTGCCCTTCTGATCTCTGCAGGGAAGTTACAGCAAAGTTACAAAACCTGCGTGACTACTTGAGGCAGTGGCTCATGTACAAGGCAAAGGTGGGATGCCAGATAACTCTGCACAGATACGGTCAAGCCATTGCCGGTACACAAAATGCCTGCTAAAACATGATTGCTTTTCGGTTGACACTGATGTATCTAATCAAATACATTTGAATGCTGCTTGCAAAAATTGTCACGTTGGCCGGCATGAAGAATGAAATCAAGTATCTAATACCCAAGGAAACACAACCATAGGGCTCCAGGGAAGGAATCTAACTGTTGCCACAGTAGGTCAGAGCAAGAGGCCGTGTGGTCTGATATCCTTTTCCTGTACGAATCCTTTCAGCAAGGTAAGCGATTCCATCTCTGGCAAAACATCCCAGACGCTTTGGATCAGAGGTTTAAAGGGAATTCCCAAGCCAGAGATTACATCCACAACACTAACACTCAGTGCCAAAGATCATACTAACCTCCTTGAATTTATCTCATCTCTTTTTGAATGTATTTATACCTTTGGCTCCCACAATATCTACCACTAGCCTCATTTTGAACGCAATTACATTTTGCATACTAAACCCCAGTATCTTCCTTTCATCTGTTTGAAAATCCCGACTGATCGTTTCACCAGCTCCTAGCCCTACGCAATGCTCATTTCTCCCCTCCAGCAACCTGCCGGAGTGATAGTTTCCTAAGCGAGTCATACAGCTTGCAGTCTTGCATGGAAGTTGTTCCATCTCTTTGGACACCTTCACTGGTTCTCTCACCTATTCTCTAGTTTTACTAGATCCTTTTCAAGGACTGCAGACAGCAGTCAAACCAAACACATCTATATCGGAGCACATCAATATTTTGTTTTGTTCTCTTCCTTTCCCAATAAACAATATTCTCATTGGCTCCTTCAGTACAAGGGTTGGGCAGATGTTTTCAGAGAACTATGCATAATGCAGAAGAACCTTCCCCAAATACCACTCCGAAGTCCCTTGTGCTATACGTATATTAGGATACTTTACCACCTTACTGGTAATCTTCCTTAGGTGGGAAAGACTGACTACTTATTCCATAGCTTTCTCCCACCCATTTACCCTTGAGAGTTTTCTCCTTTGTCTTGGTGTATTAGCTTCTCTTAAGAGCTGTCAGAAGACCTTGCACTAGTAGCTTTTGGAAAAATCCAAATATGCCATATATTGATTATCATGCTTATGGACTCATTGGAAAGAACTAAGTAGATTTGTAAGCATTATTTCTCTGCGAAAGACTCTCTCAATAGTTTATATTCATTCATGTATCCCCTCATTCTGCTCTTTAATGTATTTTCTTCCTTCAATTTATTTATTATGGAAGCCATACTTGGTAGTCTAATTTACAAGCTCCAACATTCTCTAAGAGCAGTATCACATTTACTACCTTCCACTTCTGTGTTCCTAAGGCTAATTTAAAAAAAATTAATCACACAGTACAGTGTCTAGCACAGCTACTGCAAACTCCTTTCGACTCCTCCTGTCACTACCGCCTGGGCCTGGAGAGCTCTTAGTGCTCATTTGATCAACTGCCCTAAAACCTTTCTACTGGCACATCAATTTCAAATAGTTCCTTGGACTAATCTCTTACAAAGCAAGGTTCTGATGTGAAAACTTCCAAGTTCCTCTGCTCTGAATACCCATGCCGGTAACTTACTTTGCTTTTCTGCCAGTTTTCTCTTTCCAGAGAAGATGAGAAGCAAGAGCAGCAATGGGACCACTCTCTAACTCAGGGCAATGTGCCGAAAGCCAGGATTTCTTTGAATCTTCATCTGCTCTCCCTAAAACCAATTCTTTGTTCATATTTGCATTGCCCAGCACACATCACTGCAGATAGGCAATGTCTTTACCTTTGCAGTGTTGGACCACTGCTAAGTCCCAAGATCAGCCTGAAAGATTTAGGCAGACACTCACTTTTGAGTCAGGTACCCCAGTCCTGCTCAAGACTCCTGCTTGTCTCATTACTGAGGTACCTTGTCTTTGGGTACTCTCACCTGTAAAACTCACTGAGGCGCTACTGTGCCACCGCTGCCCATGCCCACAGGCAGCACTGGCTTGTCAGAAACGAGCACCTGGCTGCCTTTTACCTAAACCATCATGAATTTGGAAACCCTGTCTCAGTAGCTAGGTTCTGGTTGGACTTGGTGATCTTACAGGTCTTTTCCAACCTTAATGATTCTATGATTCCTTGAAGGACCCAGGCCACTAGGTATGCACATATCATAAAATGGATTAGGTTGGAAGGGGCCTTTAGAAGGTATCTAGGCCAACCCCCCTGCAGTGAGCAGGGACATCTTCAACTAGACCAGGTTGCTCAGAGCCCTGTCCAACCTGACCTTGAATGTTTCCAGGGATGGGGCCTCCACAACCTCTCTGGGCAACCCGTTACAGTGCTTCACCACCCTCATTGTAAAGTATTTTTTCCCTATATCCAGTCTAAACCTACCCTCCTTTAGTTTAAAACCATTACCTCTTGTCCTGTCACAACAGGCTTTGCTAAAAAGTTTGTCCCCATCTTTCCTATAGTCCCCCTTTAAGTGCTGGAAGGCAGCAATAAGGTCTCCCCGCAGCCTTCTCTTCTCCAGGCTGAACAACCCCAACTCTCTCAGCCTGTCCTCACAGGAGAGGGGCTCCAGCCCCCTGAGCATCTTTGTGGCCCTCCACGAAGCACAGGCAGCCACAGTTTTGTTTTGCATTACAGCGCAATAGATAGCACATTCATCAGCAAAGTGAAACACATAGGCTGCAAGCCTTTCTCTGCCTGCGGAGTCCCTCTACCGCACGGCATCTGCCGCAGTGCCCAGCACTCCTCAGGCACCCTGGAGGGGACATTGCTGCCTTCTGCTGCACAGAACCATACATCATAAATCAGACCTCCATTGTACAAACATTCAGACGCCATGTGGATGACAAATTTTACCCCCGTTAAGAACATTTCAAAGCACGATGACACTCTTGCATAGCAGCATCAAGAGCTCTATCTCCCAGAGTCACCAAACACAACAAGCATTGTACAGACACGTGCTATGAAACAGCTTTCTACCAAGCTGTAAGCAGACAAGGAATGTAAAGAGCAAAGACTCAGAAATATTTATCCAAGACCACATATGAAGCAAGCGTCAATGCCAATAATCTAATGCATATTTCTATAAATATAGTTAATTTATTTTTAATTCGTTTTCAACAGCTATGTAAAATAGGGAAAAAAACTTGAAATGGATAGGCAAAGCATGTAACAAGCAGGTATTCAAAGTTTACTTGTGCTTGCTGTAAAACATGTACATTAAATGGGTACAGAGACAAGCCAGAGATCTTTACAATACTGGAAGAGTCAAGACCAATGGGCTGATGCTGTTTAATCATTGACCTTTTCCTTGTATTTATTAAGGGTTCAAAACAGTAACACCACTGTTCTTCATGAAATTAGTCATCTCTCTCATTGCAAAAGCTGTCTGGATTTTAGCAATTCATCTGATTAGAGCTGGCATCTTGGAATTGCATCACTGTTTAGCTGTGGATATTCCACCTGCCAAGGGGAGGAACTGAGGTGAGGAGTCAGATTTTTATCTCTGGTTTCATTTCAGCAGCTCCCATGAAAGTGTATAGGCAGGCTGTACAAAGACCTCCTCTGTTTCCATACAGGTGTAATACCTCTATATCCTACAAGTAAATCACACTACATTGCCTGCTCCATTCTTTATAGCCTTTATCTTGCAAGAAGATTTCTCTTAATTACTTTATATAGAGCAGTGAGCAAACAAGGGCATACTCTGCAAGCTCACGGACAGATAGACAGGCTCTGTGCTCTTGGCAGGTGGGCACAGACAACTAAGTCGGGAGACCATATATGCACTGAGCAGGAATGGAATACTTTTTATTAGCAGTTTATACTTGGCTGAAACAGGATGTGTCTTAGTCTTAGGCATTAAGCGTTCAAGATACAAATATGACAACAAGTAGCATTTATTTTATCCTTGCTGCTGAGAACTCCGGCAAACTGAGGGAGCAGCAGGGCTTTATGAGACTGTTGACAACAGGAAGGAAACAGCAAACAGTTTTCAGCTCTTATTTGCCTTAACTGGCACCTGCAAGGATTAGCCTGTAATCCTTGTGCAGGAGCTCAGGAGTAAACTAGGCTTCAGAGGTGGACTAGAACCCAAGTTTACTTCAACTGTTTAATTTGATACTTATCACCACTTCCAGAATTAGTTAGCGGTTTCATGCTCAACAGATATCAGGTGAGGGAAGAACACAAACAGAAACCCAGAAGAGGGACCAAAATAGAGATATTTGACCACTTACCTTCAGGCTCACTCACACCCTGCTCTGCACTCTGCTGTTGGGGATTTAGCCATTCACTTCCTGCCCAGCTACACATTCAGCAGCAGGAGCTTAGAGTGCCTTCAACAAAGCCAGATGAGAAGCCCAAGTCTGAACTCCTCCAGGGCCCCAAGGATAGACTTGTCTTGCTCCTTGGACAAGTGTCGTGAGAGCAGGGAGTTACACAAGAGAGCAGCCTCCTTTTCTTATATTTGTCAAGGACTCAATTCTGGGTGTCAGTACACCAAGACAGACTGTAGGAACAGAGCCTCCAAAACTTAAACTCCATTTAGTTTTTGAATTCCAACTATACACACAGCTGTTCAGGCCGAGTAACGCTATACCCATCTGTAAATAAAAAAAGGGAATCACCCTTCTGCAGTTAGGCTTTTCTTAGTGTTAGCTGCTGAGTAAAGGTTTTTTGGACCACAGTATTAGATTTAAAGGTTGCAAGTTTCCAGACCCATTTTTTTAACAAGAATTACTAAAGGGAACTTACAGAAGTGTTTTAATTTACCTTTCTACTCTTCATGTAGTTGCTATATATCAGCTAACATTGAGATACCACATCATACTGTACATGTATCCAGTAACAGTGATTATAAACAGACATACTCTGGTTTAGTCAGCCATGTTCTCTCCTCATTTTATACACACACAATGCCCTGAACTGTGGCCTTGAGGGTGACAGTAACACATGACAGGCATTTTGTAATCTTAAGAAAGCTTCAGGCAGCAACTTCTGTTACCCAACATTTAAGACTGGTATTTTCTGTCCTTTAAAGCTACTCATGCATAGCTATTTGTACTTCACACGCACTTTAAGATCTCAGCAGAATCTGAAAGGGGAGATGGTTGTTTGTAAAGCAAAAAAAACAGTAGGAATAGACTGAGGGCAGCTAAGTGGCAGCTGCTAAGGTAGGCAGACATCTTTTAGCATGTCACTGAGGCAGAGAGAGTATAAATCGATTACCCATTTGCAAGAGAAAATTTTTATTTACAAGTGATGACTGGTAACAACCCACTGCCTCTCATCAGCCCCAGTCCTCTTTCATAAGCTCCCTCTCATGCCACCTATCTTTCCTATGAATTTTTTAACAGTCATGGAATGAAAGAAAGGATTGATAAACCATACACTACAACAGGAAAAAAAAATAAGGCATATATTTTGCTTCTCTGCATATTCAACACTAACCAGAGAAGCAAAACAGTGGAAGTTAACAATTATAACATGAGAATAATTACACAGCAATATTTCAAGATCTGTAATCTAGACAAGTAGTTGGGAGACACTTCAATAACTTTTCACAAAGATGTTTCTGCAGAGTAAATATTTAATTCACAAGTTTTTCTCTGAAGAGGCTGATACTTCTTTTCCCCTTCTCCAGAGAAAGCCAGAGATAGCATTTCACTTCCCATGCCATAAGTAGCCTCCCAAACTGTCTAGAATATGAAAGGTGCAGAACACTAACCTTTTTTTCTTCAGTTGCTTCAAGCTTTAAAACTTTAACATTTATAAAACAGACAAGCGGAATACAATTAACATATGCATTCATTATGCTTGAAATACCACTGAACTTCCGCAGGAATACTAAAATCTGGGATTAAGAATACATCAGAAAGAAGACCTTTACAGGGAACAAGTCTATAACTTTTTCCCCTAGAAATATGGGATAGCTCGCCCCCATCCCCACAGATGACTAATTGAGACCTCACAATCTGTTTCATATAAAAACAATTAGACTAACAACAGAGTTAAGTTTATCATTCCAAATTTGCCCTTACAAGGGAGATGTGCTGCTCCTGCATGTGCCCCATCACTGGGGTGAGCACACATTCTCTGCCCCCTGGTCAGCTCTCCTCCCAGACCAGGCTGAGGGAAGAAGGGCTGGTATCAGGAGTAGCTCCCACCCCTAATCACTGT
>VZTV01008843.1:6905-19234 GCA_013400875.1 Anhinga rufa
GGGGGGGATATTTTTGTTTGGTTGGGCTTTTTTTGGTGGAGGGGTTATTTTGTTCTGTTTTTTGCTTAGAAGGGTTTGTATAAGCCATAAAATACATCACAGATTCCTTAGGCTTACACAAGCCTGGTTCTTCTGCAATTTCTGACAGCTGCAACGTTGGCAGCACTGCTGGATTTAATTAACCTGACAAAATGTCTGCTGGTCCTCGACCTCCAGAAGAAGAGCTTTTGTTCACTGAAGACGGCTCAAATATTAGGACAGGTCTGTGAATGGTGAAGGCTGAAGTTAACTGACAGATGTCCCTGTCCATATCCACAAACAATAAGGCACCTGATTTGCCTAATTAAGAGGAGTAGGACCTAGACAGTTTAACCTCATGCACAACATGATTTATATGAGTAAGTATGGCAGCTAATCACAAATCATCCTGCCTAGCTCGGATGCTCTCTACTGAGTTAGGTTGTAACATGCTTCTCTGTAGCCTAGCAGGCATCACTGAAATATAACCTGGTTGGTGGAGATTTTTCACTCTCAGAAAACTCGAGTAGCCCATAACACTTCCACAAAACTGGCTGGGAGCCCCTGGGTGCTGCTGCTCCGTTCACTCGTTCTCTGGATATGCACAATTTCTTTCTCACTTTCCCATTGAAGCAATGTGGGAAAGCTACTGTCGTGGTTTAACCCCAGCCGACAACTAAGCACCGCACAGCTACTTACTCACTCCCTCACAGTGGGAAGGAGGAGAGAATTGGAAGGGTAAAAGTGACAAAACTTGTGGGTTGAGATAAAGATAGTTTAATAGGTAAAGCAAAGCTGTGCATGCAAGCAAGCAAGCAAAGCAAGGAATTCATTCACTGCTTCCCATGGGCAGGCAGGTGTGCAGCCATCTCCAGGAAAGCAGGGCTCCATCACATGTAACGGTGACTTGAGAAGACAAACGCCATGACACTGAACATTCCCCCCTTCCTCCTTCTTCCCCCAGCTTTATATGCTGAGCATGACGCCATGTGGTGTGGGACATCCCTGGGGTCAGTCAGGGTCAACTGTCGAAGCTGTGTCCCCTCCCAACTTCTTGTGCATCCCCAGCCTGCTCACTGGTGGGGTGGGGTGGGGAGCAGAAAAGGCCTTGACTATGTCTAAGCACTGCTCAGCAATAACTAAAACATCCCTGTGTTATCAACACTGTTTTCAGCACAAATTTAAAACATAGCCCCATACTAGCTACTATAAGGAAAATTAACTCTATCCCACCCAAACCAGCACAGCTATCTAGATTTTCCCAAAATACATTGCTAAAAGGGCACTTATATGCAGACATGACTTGCCACACAATCACGGCTGTAACAGTAGTACAGCATCATAGAACCATGGAATGGTTTGGGTTGGAAGGGACCTTTAGAGGTCATCTAGTCCAACCCCCTGCAGTGAGCAGGGACATCCCCAACTAGAGCAGGCTGCTCAGAGCCCCGTCCAACCTGACCTGGGATGTTTCCAGGGATGGGGCATTGACCACCTCTCTGGGCAACCTGTTCCAGTGCTTCATCACCCTCATAGTAAAAAATTTCTTCCTTATATCTAGTCTAAATCTACTTTATTTTACTATTAAACCANCCTGTCTGTGCTGGGGGCTCCAGAGCTGGACGCGGCGCTGCAGGGGGGTCTCACCCGAGCGGGGCAGAGGGGCAGAATCTCCTCCCTCGCCCTGCTGCCCACGCTGCTGGGGATGCAGCCCAGGGCACGGCTGGCTGTCTGGGCTGCGAGCGCACATTGTTGGCTCGTGTCCAGCTTTTCATCCACAGGTACCCCCCAAGCCTTTCTCCACAGGGCAATCCCTCCATCCCCCAGCCTGTATGGATACCGGGGGCTGCCCCGACCCAGGTGCAGGACCTTGCACTTGGCCTTGTTGAACCTCATGAGGGTCTCACAGGCCCACCTCTCCAGCCTGTCCAGGTCTCCCTGGATGACATCCCGTCCCTCAGGTGTGTCAGCTGCACCGCTCAGCTTGGTGTCATCAGCAAACTTGCTGAGGGTGCACTCGATCCCACTGTCTGTATCACTGAGGAGGTCTTGATGGTATATGATGAGGCAAACAGATGAGGTCTTGCTAAATGTTTTTCTTCTCCAGTCCCTGTAACAATTACTTTGATCTCTGAAAGCAATAGAAACATATTAACAGGAATAGGCATGTAACAGTAAATGGGATATGACAGCATCTTTCTTCTCACAACAGGATTCTCTTTCTTATGATCTCTCTCATCCCCTTTTTCTTGGCTCTTGTCTAACAAAAATCTGCAGCTGGGAGGTTCAAAATGTTTATTCCCAGAGCTTCTAAATTTCAGCTCTTTGGAGCCATGGCTTATAAATTAAAAAATCCTGACTAACCCTCCAGATCTCTGCTCAAGGCTACCGCCAGTGCCTCTCAGCAGTGCAGGGTGTGACATGATGGAGCTGCCAAATCCCATTCCTGGAGAAGCAGGTTCCAACACCAGCTGTCTCTGTGCCAGGCTCCCCCTTTACCTGCGCAAGTCATGGTCCCTGCTGGAAAGGCTGGATAAAAACATCAGTATTCTTGCAGTCCTTCAGCTTCAGGAATGGTGTTTTCTACCTGTTCTTGTGCCCTGGTGTTAATGTGCTGGTCCTGTGCTTTCTGTACTGGTTTCTTCCTACCTAGATGCGCTTAGAGTGAGGAGCTGTTTTCTCTCACAAAAATAATTTTGTTATGCTCAAAAGGGAAAGCTCTTTTAGGCTTCCCCCATAAATCAAGCTCCTTATTCCTGCTCCTGTTCCAACTCACAATCATCTTCCTTTGCCCATTTGTGTGCCCAGATTTGCACAGGGAACTCCAAATGAGGCTTCACCGCTGCCTGCCATAAGACGTGAGGATCTCCTCATCTTTACACTTTACATGGCTGGGTACATGCAGGTTTCTTCATCAGCTGAACAACAAGGAAAAAAGCATCATGAAGTGTCCATGGTAATCTAGTAATTAGAATTCAAGATGTTGATATCATGGATGGCTGCAGACATGGGAAGAAGGAATCCCACAGCCTTGTTTTTCCTTCAGCAATCACACAGCATGGCCTTTGCCTCATAGGAACCAGACCATTTGAAAGGTGGGCTTATGGTCCTCTTCCAGTTATCCCCAGATGCTACCATGCCCTATGAAATCTAGTGTAAAGCGACTCAGCTGAGCTGGGAAGGAAAACAGCTCTGGATGGTGGAGTACATCTACTGGGGCAGTGCATAATGCCACAGGGGAACATCATCTGACCCCCAAGGAAGTCCCTCTAATACCAGGAGGGACTGGGAGGGTTTAAAGGGATATAAACTGATGATCCAGTTTCTTCCATAAGTAAACACTGGATCTTTGCCTATGAATAACATATGTATTTATAAATCTATGGGAAACAGAACAGAAACTGTTTGTGAGCAGTAATATAAGAAAGTGCAAATATAATTTAAAAAAAGAAGAAAGGTTTTTTTATTCTTTTCACTAGTTTTGTTTGGTTTTTTTTTAACTGATTGTATTACAAGCTTTTTAGAAGAAAGTTTTAAAAACCCACCTCCCAAAGTAATTCCCAATGATCAGAGAAGAGCAGGGCATTTACCAAGGATAAAATTAATACTGATAGCTTAATTTATCACTGTCATATCCTGTGATCAAGGCTTTCCTCACCAGGGCTCATTCATTTCCCATCACAGCCAGTACAACCAGCACGGACTTTACAAGCAGAGCTGAATAAGCTGACACCATATATGGCAGCCCTCAAAATCATTTTCTTCTCTGAGCAGCAGCTGTTTCTTTCCTGATATACATGTATGGGCTCCAGCCAGCAGCCACGGGGCTCTCTGTGCTGGCCACAATGCCGCGGTCTCCCTGACGCTGGTCGCATGCTGGGCATGTAATGGCAGCCCAGCAGGTCCTCCATACCTTAGGCTTTTCCATTTCTAGCCTCAGTAGGTTCCTCAGAATAATTACGTGCTTGAAATGGATTAGAGAATTTCTATACTGGGACTGCCAGAAGTAAATGCAAAAATCTGTAGGCACACCTACTTCAGGTGCCCAAGAAATGAAAAATGCCAACTGTTCCTTGTCCTGTGTCTGAAAGATGGGGACCATTACACGGTACGAAAGCTGAGGAAAAACATGTTGCTTTGGTTTAGAGTGACTGTATTAACACTCCTTTTTTTTTTTTTTTGTTAAATTTCTTGCTTTAAGATGAAAACTTGTAAAGGATATTTCCATTTTCGTCTTTGCTAAAGCTATTGTCTACGCTAGACCTGAATTTACAACTAATACCTGTGACTCAGAAATCATATTTTTCAACAAGAATATATTTAGTAAAATGACTTTGCTGTGTGTGTTTTATTCCCTGGGTTTAGGCTTCCTCAGGTCTTTCTGCCCCTTGTCAAAGGAGCGCTGGGAAATGACTCCATGAAGACACTAAGACCTAAACAGGTTCTCACAGCCCAAGCAGAAATATACCACAATCCCTGGATCTCAGTGTCTTCTTAAGATGCAGAGTCTCCTCTCCCCAGCCTGGCTCTTTTCTGCAACATTAATGTATTTGGATTCATCACCCTCGTGGGCCAGCTGGTGTGGGCTTGCATGAGTCCAGGCTGTTCAAAACTGGCACCCAGTAAGGCAGGCTGCATCTACATTGCCTGCATTGGGAACAGATTGAAAATAAGGTGTTCGGTTCTGGAGTCAAGTAGAAGCAGTCTTCCTCCAGTGGCTGAAATCAGGAAGGACTGGGAATACTGATTTAACTGTAAAAAAAGATTTTGAATTCAGTTTTTAAAAATTCTGTCTGCATTGTAGTTTCTTCCTTTGACTTCAGTTGAGGTGTTTTATTTTCTACGAGTGGAAAATGCACGCTACTGAGCAACTGATGCATACCTAAAAGACACTCTAAGCTTCTATCCGAACACAACCTCAAGATCAAATTCACTGCTAACAAAAACTACTAATAAAGTGCTAAGATTCTGAGACAGTTAGAAAAAATCAGAAAGAAAATCAAGATGCTGATGGAGCTTTTCACAATGGAAGCTTGTAATCAGGAAAGCACGTAGTCAAGACATATAATCACTCCAAATGTGACAATGTAAAATACAGCAGTTTGGTAGTGAAAACAGAGATTGCACATGTAACGGAAGCTCATCAGTCAAAGAGGGAAAGGATAAGTAGCAGCCTAACTGAAAAAATTCAAGACTCTTCAGTGAGGTCCAAAAATAACGCACATGCAAAGGTGGATGGGGACTAAAGGTGGGGTGCCTATCACATCACACTCATTTCCCTTGCTGGAAGAAAAGGTAATGTGCAGGGGGTAGCATAAGTGATGGTACGAGGTGAAGAGATGGGGAAGTGATGAGAATGACCTGATGGTGCACTTTGATCGGGAAAATGGTGTTCCATGAGGTGCTTTAGCCGAGCACAGTACAGCCTCGCTAATCTGTGTTTAAACCAGTCATCCCATGATAACAGCAAATATCCATAACAGAAAAACATATTGCGTAAGAGTAAGGACACAAAATTCTCTGGAGCCTCTGTGTCCTCCTTACCCTCATCTAATCATTGAAAAGCACTCCTTGCCCCAAGAATCACTTTGATTAGGAAAACTATGAATATAGTGAGGAACTCTTCCTATTTCAGCAGTTTATGCAGGGGTTTCCTAAGGTCAAAATGTACGTTGCCATTTTCTGTTTGCTTTTAATCTCTCATGCAAAAGAAATTTTATGTGTTACAATTCTTGGATTTTACTAACCTATTCCCATTATCTTAGACATAAATTTTTTCTGCCTTGCTAGAGGCTTTATTTTCACTGTGAAATCTACCTTGGCAAGCAAAAGTATTGTGCACTAAATTTTCTGGTAGAAAAAATGCTGCATTTTCTGAAAAAGCCAGAGACAGTTACCATAAATCTGGGAGCAACAGTTTGCTGTAAGACGAGGATCCATGTGCCTCTGTGTGATCAGGACTTGCTTTCTGCCCACGGCTACAGGCCACTCCAGTAGTGGGTGCCCATAGGTCACTGGGATGTTACACTGGTGTCTGCCAAGATGAGGTGGAACTTGGAAGCTCATCTCCATTTTTAGCTTCTCAGTAACTGTTCCAATAGGTTGCAAATACTCTGATTTAAATTAATTTTTAAATCAATTCTGATACTGCAAACTTACCCTAAGATAACTAAGGATATAGAAAAGACTGAAGAAGGGTCAGATTATGCTGTTCTGTTCTTGTTCTAAGCAGAAACAGAGAAGCCAGTGTCTACTGAAAATTGCTTTATTACACTTGTCAGTGAAACTTCTTTGTAGTTTCAGGAAATGCTATGTTTTTTAAGTGCTTCAGTAAAGCACACAAAGGGAAGAAAAGCGATTATCTCACCAACTTGAGGCAGATTTGATGCCCGCTCATGCTTTTTCCCCAATTCTTTCAGAGTTGGGATGCTTTCAGTTTTTCATATGTGAAAGAGAACAAGAGCAGGAATGGCAGCATATTTTCCAGACAACACAGGCTTTTTGCTTTTTATTCATTAAAGCTTCCATACCTCCTCCTTGCAGCATGGGGATGATTTTTAAGAAATTAGCTGCAAAGGAAAGCTGACAGACAGCATTCCTCATCACTAGACAGCACAACTGCTAGGATGTAGCAAATTTCATACTCAGCTTGCTTGTCAGCCTTGAGGGGTTTACAGGGACAGATTTTGTTTGTTTAGTTTTCAAAGATGTTAAGCAGAAACAAGAACTCTGAGAGCACCCTGGACTAGCTCACTGTAAGGCTGCATCTGCAGTAAGGCAATAGCATAAAGGAGAAAACAAAGCCACGTCAAGTTGTGGGGTGAACAATTACAATATGGCATGGCCAACAGCATAAATAGATAATAATGTAAGGAGAGAATAATTTAAAAACAGGAAAAGGTTTTATTCAATGTTAATCAGCTTCCTCAATCAATTCAGGAAAAATTGTGCATGATTGTGTTGCAAAATTCCAAATCCTTGTCTGATCCCCTCTTGCAACTTGTTCGTTTTTAGTTTGGTTTTGGGTTTGTATTTTTTTCTCCTCGTATCTGCAAACAGCCACATGACTGGGTTTCGTTAGAGAAGGAGTTTAGGGGATTCACAAATGAGGAAATCTCTACATGCAAATGAGTTTGAATTTTATTTTACTTATTCCAGTTTTACATGTTGGAGAAAGGACATACCTTTATTCCACATAAGCAATAGCTGCAGGAAAGTCTATCAAATCCTCTGAGTGTTCAGAGATCTTTAACGAATCTATTCTAACTTGGCCAACCCAGCTGGAAAATTGTTTTCTGCTCCTTAATTGTGGACTAAGCAAAAAGCCCTCAATAAACCCATCATTTTTGTAGCCTAGCTGTGGAAGTAGCAATCCAGGACCTGCTTTCATCTGGGGTGAAGAAGAGAAGTTCCAGGTTCCTTGTAACCATTTCTTGCTTGTCAAAATTTTAGAAGCAGGATGAGCATCTCTCATAGCCTTACCAACCTGGCTGAGCCACTGGCACTGCTAAGTACACAGTGTACCGTGCTGATGCAGGAGAGATGTCACAACGTTGGGCCACAAAGATAAGGGGAAGGAAGGTGGCTACAGATCAGTGGCTGGTTTACTTTGCATTAGTGCAGCACCATCCATGTGAAGACCTAGAGAAAGAATTCATTCCTTATGCTGAGAAAGAACACAAGTCATTCTTAAAGAACTCAATTTGAGAGTCAGCAAGATTCTTCCTTACTTCCAAAACACCAGGGAGCCTTCTGCTCCCAGGCCATATCAGGGGTCAGGTAAGACCTTCTCAAAATCCCTTTCACACACATCTTGTTCTAGAGAAGCACCTTCCAACCAGCCCTAACCATCAGACATATGCAAGGACTGAGCAAGAAGGAAAAAACATAGGATGCAAAAATGCAGCAGCTCTGGTCACAATCCTTATTTTGGTGAGTGCATTACAGTAGATTTGAGAGTTAATTCTGTTGAATGAATTCAACCAGTGTATCTGATTTATTTGTTAATAAACCTAAAACCTAGTAGTTTCGCATCTTGTTAAAAAACAGCCTCCAGACATCACTAATAAAAAGTAAACCTGAGAACTGCACAAGCAATTTACTAAATACAAAGAAAAGCAATGCTCAGCTCTTATAAATACATGTTTTTCAACAAATTCCTGGATCATCAGTTATATAGAATAACAGGGAACATTACAAAATCAGCAATTAACAAGTGTTTTGGAGTACCAAGTGGCTAAAAATGAAGCGTTCATTTCCTTCCAAACAAAGAGTACTCCCCATCAACTTTTCGGCAAACTAGAGCTCTGGAATGGCACCTGTCAATCAGTCCAGTTTGCCTGACATATTTATGTCAAACCAAATATCAAGAGGAGCACCTCAGCTGTAAAAATGATATCTTATAGAAGTTACTGAAATTTTGAAAACATACATAATAGCCAACATACAAAGATATTGGAAGTTATATTCTAATCAGTAAGTGTAAAAACACAGATAGTTGTTTTTTTATGCATTTGTTTGTAAGTTGGATTTCTTCAGCTTTTCATGCAAAAACTCTTGGGTTTGATTTTGGTGGCTTATTTTTCTAATTATCGTCTTTGCAGACAGCATCATGGATGGTGCTAACATTTTACCTTTCATTCATGAAAGATTCTCTAATAAGACCTTAGTTCACACTTTACGGAAGCTATACAGGTCAGGAAAAAAGCAAGCTTATCTTTGCATAAACATTTAGGTTTTGCAGGGATAAAGTGCAACAGGAACTTTTACCACGTGATATACAATAGGCAGTTGAGTGACTGAGACATTAATGTATTTGATAACACTCCAAGATGTGCATTTGGATATTGAACTATTAATTTAAACATGCAAATAAATTTCGCCCTTGCATATTATTAATACACAATTTCAATTAGCATTATTTGACCTTATTGGATGTACACGAGGTGTGTGGTGTTTTCCCCATATACAAAAAGCAGCCATATGCTTGCAATGGGAATGCTATGTGATCTAAAAAGAAAATCATCACCAAGAACAAGCCCAAATTCTCCAAGATAAATTACATACTGCATATGACTGCTGAAAAAAACCTGATGTTGACCTGAAACAACATAGGAGTCCGCATCAACTTGGAACTGTGGTACATTTTTCTCTAGGTGAAACCTTTGCTTGGTTTAATATTGCACTTGCTCAGAAAGTCTTGTCACCACTCCCTGCCTTCCTCTCTATCTGGTAAATTATTGCTGCGGTTAAGCTCTTCTGCTTAATAGGTTCAAGTTAGAAATACAGACTGCATCCTGTTAAGTCCACGATGAAGTAAACACTGAAATGTCAAGCAAAATGCTCAGGGAGAGAGGCAAGGAATGGAGTGAGGGAACTGTGATTAATCAAAAACTATTTACCTGAGCTGCCTATACTCACCCTGGACATTTCCTGAAAACACCTATAAAGGCTTACTTACTTTGTGAACAAAACTCATTGTGAGAGCAGTTATAAGCCATTCTGGGCAATATGCCAACTCACAGACCATACTTGAAAGTTATTTTGCTGTGCTTAAAGAATAAAAGTTCTGAATGTTTTCCTTCCAATAGCACTTTAGCATGTTTAAAAGGTTAAATGATCTAAAGAGAAATAAAAGCAATGCCTGGGCTACATTTCAATGCATTTTGTAAAAGTTAGGGTCCAGCTGCCAGAAAGAACATTATCTTTCCCCTCAGGTTTGTAATGGGATCAGCTTTGGTTTGGTCTTTTCAGGCCCAGATTTGTTGCACAGATGCAGAGTAAACTAGCGCTGTAATTTGCAATGTATAATGTGCAAGGAGATCGGCTGAGGTGACCTTAAGGACCTCTTTCAGCCTGGTTTGCTAAAGGTGAGGTATAAAATGCATTGTCCAGGATGGCAGGGGTGGGCAGTGTCTGGAAATAAAAAGGGCAAAATAAATGAAGGCAGGATCTGTATTCTTGAAAGCTGCTCAGAGAAGATGAATCAAAAAATGGTCAGGTAGTTTAGATAGAAGAATATAGGAAGATAAATTGGATGACCCCTTAGGATCCCTTGTATCTGTTTTTAAATGATGTGTCAGACAGCAGACCAACCACATTTCAAGGTGGCAACAGGAGTCTCCGATTCCCTCTGTGTGCTCCTCTTTGCACAGCTGTCACACTCACAGGTACCAAATTCTTGTGTGTGTTGGTTAGAGGAGTACTTCTTAAAGATGCTGGTGGTCTTTTCTCTCCATGTATATCATGGCATGTGAGTATTTTCATAAGGAATGGTAGTTGCTATGTGTCAAGAAGATAAGATCAACAACATTCCTGAGAAATAGGTAGCGGAGGTAACAAGCATAATTGCCTGGTGATCCAGCACACAATAAAAAAAATTAAGAGAGACACCCAAATAACAGAAAATCAGGCTCACTATGATACCATGTCTAGTTTCCTAGCCAGCAGTGTTTCATATAGCACCTGTTATTCTGCTACTCAACTGCCTTGTAAACCATCAGCCTCTGCCACTGATGCTGTTCAAGGGTATTTTTAAAAAGTGACTATTTGTGGACCACTTTAAATTAACTATAAATACAGAAAATATCTAATTCTTTGAATAATAATGCATAACCTTTGTCGATGATTTCAGGGTAACACAGTATTAACAGAAGAGAGTAAGTCTTCAGGAGATTCTTCTTTGAGAAGAGTTAGTAGCTCTGGGAAGTGTCAGATTTTTTTTTCTGGTTCATATGTATTCTGGCTGTTGTCCCAAATCTTTATACTGTTCCCCATCCAAGAGTTTTCTATTCAGTATTATTAGCCTGATCAAGAGGACTTCGAAGAAACTGGTCAGACTCTAATTTCCTGTAATCTTAGGGTAGTTATTGACTCTTACAAATGAAAAAAAACTAATCTGGCACTCCAAGCAGAGCTGAAAATAATCTGAGCAATGTTATCTAAAGGCAAAACCATTTTCTTAGATTTCCAATCAAAGCAAACCAGATGAAGAAGTAGTCAAGTGTTGAAGGCCTATATCTGGTCATAATTTTTCAGTGTCAATGTAATGGAGTTTTGATTAGTATGTTGCCCTCATTTCTTCAAACACTGTTTTGGTCACTGATATATCGTTGATTCTTTATTAATATGATGATTGTTTAAAATGCACTGACAAGGAACAAGAAAAATCAAAGAGAGTTAATCACACAGTCTAATTATTTTATAACATGGTAAATACTCACCGAGTCTCAGACTGGTTCTTCTTATCCAGGTCTATAGACATAGGGAGCTGCCAGACTTTGAGGGGTCTGAGTGAGCAGAGGCTGCAGAAGGAAGTGTGGATGCGGCAGTGCAGAAGCGCTTGAGGGGAAGGGGAGTACAGGGATCTTGATTTCCATCCTCACCGAGGGGAAGAACTGCTCTTCCAGGGTGTCACCAGCCTAGAGCTGGTTGTGGTTTAGTATCATTTCCTCCTTTTTCCTGTTTTCCCCCTACTTCTCAGCTTTCCCTGCAGGCCCTTTTGCTGATCTTTCTCTCTCTCTCGACCTGACAGCTCAAGTAATTGGTATTTATACACAGCATCATACATCACTACTAGATACACCTTTAGTGACCTAAACTCTTTGACATCTGTTTGAAGACCTGTGTGAAATGAATCACTGCTCTTAGTGTCTAGTAAATAAGTCTGAACCTTTTATCACTCCCAGAATAGTAGTGTTAACCTGTTATTCCAGGTTAACAATTAGGACATGCCGATGAAGAAAGTCTTCACGGTCACCCTGACTCACCTGGGGTTATGCGGTCTCCTTTCTCTGCCATTATTCTTTTTCATTAAATATCTATGGTATTTTAAGTCTGGTGTTGTAAGAAGGCATGAACAGAGGCAGAGGACGGTGAGTCAGACCCCTAACATCCCTGAGAAACAATCCTGCAATGTTTGCTGAGATTATGCACTCACCAAAGTGGGGCTGTGGTAGGGATGGATTGGAGGAGATATAGATGGCAAAGCTGGATTCCTCCATTCACTTTCTACAATTGAAGTTTTATTTCTTTTATCCTATTTAAATACACTATTAGTTATCAAACTGAATCTACACTAGGAATAATCTTTGTAGTTTATCTTTTTTCTCATTTACTTTGCCAAACAAAATGTTCCTCAGTAACAGTTTGTTCAACAGATGCAGTTGCATGGCAGTTTTCAATAGAGCTTAGCGCTGTGCATGGCTGAGGTAGTATCACATCTAAGCTGTTTTCTGTTTCCGCACAATAATTGTTTCTTTGACTTTTAAAGTCTGTCAAATGTACCTAAGTACTGGACCTGATGGTCACCA